>WAAG01019026.1:790-13791 GCA_013390105.1 Tichodroma muraria | reverse complement strand
ACTCAAACCATTCTGTAATTCTAGGATTATACAGGCATAGAGTCCTTTGGCTTCCATGACTTTGCAGAAGCCCATGTTCATCCTTGGAGGAGGAATTATAGAATTTGTGGCTACCTCACTTTCCAAATTTTTTTTTTAAGTTTTTTTTAGAGAGCAGGCAGTGCTCTTGATCAGACTTGGAAGGTGATCCAAGCTTTGGCCAATTGAGCAAAAAACTACCTTGTTCTTGCTCAGGCAAAACTTGAAAAAATAGTGGTTTTGTAATCTGTGGTGCATTTCAGGCTCACATCTTTTCCCTGCCAAGTCAATTAAAAATAGGGAGGTATTGCTACATTGGAAAGAACTCAAAGAAAGACAACAAAGACTTATAATTACAAAGTAGACCCATGGCCTCCAGGGCAAAATAGAATAAACTTAATGCAGGACATAGGAAGCCAGCACAGAAAAGCAATTCTCGAAAGAGTCAGAGTAAGGTATCCAGCAGGTAATACTAAAAGAAAGAGCATGAGTTGTTTTGGGTAGCCAAAATCAAGCCTTTGAAAAAAAGTGTTTTACTAAATCTGGATTATTAGGGGTGGAGTCATTTAAACAGAGAACTGAAGGGATGATTTTCCAAGGCACCCTGCTGAGGCACTGCAACCAGGTGCTCCAAGCCCAATCTGGTAAAATACAAAATGTATTATAGTAATAGAGGGCTACGACAACCTGTAGTACTGGAAGGAAGATTTTTACACAGCTGAAGTAACAGTGAATCAGAGAGCTTGTCTTAGAAATAGAAACTTAAAAAGCTAAATAATGAATACTATAGGAAAGCAAAAAAAGGGCTTTGTAGCTAAATACTAATTTCTAGGGACATAATCTACTGTACAGTTTAATTAGAGATGTAGGATGGAGTCAACTTCATCAGCTTGAGTGCTTTGCTCAACTTGGTAATATCCACCTACATCTTTTAAGTACTTGGGTCACAGGCTTCCCCTAAAATCTTTTGTGTGACCCAAAAGAACTACTGAAAGGTAAAGACTTGAAAGTGAAAAGGGGCACATTTGGGCCATGTGCAAAAGCAGCAGCACTACGAAGCTGAAGAAGAGCCT
This sequence comes from Tichodroma muraria, assembly GCA_013390105.1. NCBI lineage: Eukaryota > Metazoa > Chordata > Aves > Passeriformes > Sittidae > Tichodroma > Tichodroma muraria. The sequence goes on along the minus strand of WAAG01019026.1, from coordinate 12,700 downwards.
CATGAGTGTTATCTCCACACATGCACAGCTCCCCGAGCAGCACCTAAGGAGCTTCTGGGGATTTTATCTAGGGCAGAAAATCTGAAAAGGCCCAAAAGCCAAGCAGAGAGTCACCCAAAAGGGAAGTGGCTGAAGAAAGGTGCATGTGTATCTTCTTTGTCTCTCTGAGCCTGAAGAGTAGTCTCCAATCTGGATTCACACCTGGGACAATTGTGCTGATTGCCTGAACCACCCTTTCCAAGAAAGAGCTGCTGAAAGGAAGAGGGAACATCAATGTGTGAATAGAGGGAAATGTCTGAAAGAATGGAAAAAAAGAAATAGGAGGGAGTGAGAGGAAATACAAGTCAACATTAATCTGCAGGTAAAGTAGTGAGAAATTTACCTGGAGACACCTGGTTTCTGTCCACACTTAGATGAATATCTGCAGGGGCTGGCATTTCTGTGAATGTCGTAGCCACTATGTGCATGCTTTAAGTTTTTCTTCCCCTTCTCCTTGAGACCTCTTGTAAATCCTGTGCTGCATCTGCAATGTGTGCATGGATGTCCTGAGGACACCCAAGGAGCCTCAGGCCACCACATTCTGCATCTCCAGTGACTTCTAGGAGGTGACACCAGCCTTTTTGTTCATGCAGGAACCTCAGTGTAAGTGTGTGCAGGTTGGACACACCTCACCCATGGTACAGAGCAAATCCCACAGGGTTACCTAACATAGGTTTGTCCTCATCAGGGTCAGTGAGTCTCGGATCAAGAGAGCTGCAAAGGGCAAATAAATAGTCTGTCCAAACAAAATGGGCTCTGGTTTCTTAAGCTTTCTGCAAGAAGTGGAAAGCAATACATCTTTTTGTTCTGATGTCAAAGTTATCCAGAAAAATCATGCCACTATCAAGACTGTCACATTTAATTGAACAGCACTTGAGGTTTTTTAATGATCTTGTCTCTCTTCTGCACCCTGGGGAATTCCTGCTGTTTGCTCTCCAGTGCTGAGACTTATCAGAGCAATCACTTAACCCTCCCACTGCCTGCATGTCAGCACTCCAACAAATGCTGTATTTTATGAAAATACCATTATAGCCTCTTAGCGACTTTCAAAAATTAGGTCATTGCCAGATCAATGCAGCTATGTTTACTTCATTTCAGGGATTGATTTTGGTACTCTAAGAGGATAAGCAAATGGCTGAGAGTAGTTGACTCTGGCACTGCAGCATTGAGCAGTTTGACTGTAGGCTGAACCAGTAAATCTCTGCATCTTTTAAATTTCATTTCTAATTAGTCTTAGAGCAAAATTTATGCTCCCAACCTGCAAATGACATTTTGCTTCTGGTACTATTCTTTTATATTCTGAGAACTCCCACTGGTATAAAAAAAAGACAATATTAGAGTCAGGAGCCGTGCTGCACATCTAAGAAATTATATTGCTCTTATGAAGCCCTTACACAGGGTGAAATGCCTTTGTAAAAAAGTGGCACACAGCATTAGAGTTTACCATCATTCAGCATCTTCCACAAGAGATGTGCTCTGGCTAGAAATAAAACACTTCCAGCCCCGTGGGCTCACACTGGGCTCTCTGTTCAAGCTGCCGGCTTTCCTTCTCACTTGCCATGTCTAGTCATAAAGTGCCATGAGTCATTTCAGTCCTCAGAGTAACTTGTGTGCATCTGTTTTCCTGCGTCCCAGATGCAAAAATGTTAGGATTCAGTAAATGACTCAGTTGATGATGTTGCACAATGAAAAGCATCCGGCTAATATCCCATCATGATGCCGGATCTTCTGGGGTAACAGGAATGAAACTGTAAAAAACAAAAGTGGCTTAAACACTCCAGGAAGCATTGATGAGCCTTAAAAATGGGCTGTGTATATCGTTATTGTATATAGTTGTTTTCAAAGCAGGGTAAGGCTAATGACTGTCATGTTATTATATCATCCTCTTTGGCTAGAGCACGTGGCTATTGTGAACAGTTGCCTTCATCCTGGGGAGATAAAGATTTATGGAGAGCAACCTGCCCTTGTATGGAATTCTGCTGCAGTAGGGAGCCAGGCACTGTGGCCTTTGGGCGTGCAGGACATCTCTCATGGCAGACCACCCCCACATGCAGAGACCATCTTGCTGCCTTCCTGAACCACCACAGAGTGCTAAGAGGCCTCTGCTGCAGATATTTTATCCAAGAGAAATGAGGCTTTTCATCTGATCTGTTGTTGTTATTGTTGTTTTTGTTGTTGTTATCATTATTATTAATTTTGCCACATGATACTTTGAGGTACAAAATACAAATAGTCAGAAAAAAATAGGACTTTATGGCATTTTGAATAGTGTCCCATTAAAAAAATCATTTCCCAGAAGAAATAAAAGTCCTGAATCTCTCATAAATCATCCCAAGACACTTTTGTTACAAAGTAATTGAGAATCCGGAGCCTCTTAACCTTCTTTTAGCCCTATTTTTCATCATATCTCCTACAGCCAAAGAAAGCCTTGTTTGTGGTAGGATACCATATTTAATACATTACACTATATGCCCTTGCTGAACCTCAACACTCTTTCCAGTACTTTCCAAGGTAATACGATTTATGCTTTCTTTAAATCTCTTCCAGTGCTATTTTTTTTTTTTAATAAACCACAGTCAGCTTTAGGAAGTCCAACTTTAACAGAAGTGATTCAATATCCTCTCAATTGCCTTGGGCTTCTTCTAAGGGTGCTTGAAAGGGAGGATGTGGTGAGACTGATAATGGGATATGGCGTCTTTCACTTCCAGGCTGCCAGCTTGCCACCAACGCTCTTGAGTCCACTCTGACTGGAAAAACTATGTGAAATGTGCTCACATTCATTTTCTTAAGGTCTGATGTTTACTGCAGAAATACCTGCCACTGCAATGGGCAGAGCTATGCTACAGCCTGAGTAAAGGGGCAGCAGGTGAAGATGAGAAGGGCTATGCTTGCAGCCTGCTGTAGGGCCTATGACAGTGCATATGAAAGTACCCTCTGGTTTGGTTGGGTCTTTATTATAAAGTAAAATATGGTCCCAGAAAGTATGAATAATAAAGAGATTTTCAAATGTATAGCATTTTCAAAATTTTAGTGGTTTGCCAGGTAGTGTAACTGCTTTAGGAGACTGCCTTTGTTTCTGAACATTACAGCATAATATGGGAGGAGGAAAGTATGGAGACACTTTTCTTTAAAGGGTGGTACTCATAGATCAGGTGAATAAAGAGAAAGACATTGGCAAAACAGTGTGGAAAATCTATGCTAAACAGCTTAAGCCATAGGTGCTCTGTGAGAATAACATTCATGCTGCTCCCAAACATCCAAACAACCAGATGGAGTATTTGATGCTTTGGGTGTCCCGGGATAAGCAACACAACCTGCACTGCACCTGCCCATGAAAGGACAAACTAATTTTGTAGCACAAAGAGGATGCAGAGAGACTTCTTGGAGTGTCTGTAGGTCCAGGTTAGCCTTCATAGCAGTGCAGAATTTATTTGCCATTCCTGCCAAAGTAACACCTTCAATAAGCCAGTTCAGCATCCCAGACATGACCCTTCCTGGAGCTGATGTAGAATTTAAGGGACATTAGAGACAAATTACAATCTGAATGTACCTACAGGTTAGAAATTTGTCTCACTTAATGCTTTCAGTAGAAGTATCTTATTTCAACCAACCCTCCTCCCCTGGTAATGCTCTTCCCATCCAGCAGCACGAGAGAGATCCAGGATGGCACGAGTGCATGGCAGGAAAATTCAGCACAGGTAGGGAAGCTGTGCTTGTTAGTCCCAAGGGTTTAGCATCAAGTGAACTGCCCTTAACAGCAATATTCTGCTGCCCCCCAGGGGAAGGAAGGAACATGTATGGATGAGCTCCCAGTGACCTGTACCACTTCACCCCCAGCTTCAGTGCTGAACTTCTGCCCCTGGACCTGCTTTCTCCAGATTTTATGCCTCTGGGAAACAATGTTTAAAACGGCAGTGTTCAAAATGACTGAGCCAGAGGCTGCGAAAGCAGTGGGTGCTGAAAGACTCTTTATTGCCATTTCACACAATGAAATACTGAATGATGATTGCTTACCTGGGTCTCTGTCAAGGAAGGCAAGATAATGAATATGTATGAGAACCTAACTTCGCAGAAACAGCAGTACTAATGTCAATAGGCACAAGAATAACTTTCCATTGCCAAATAACATGCATTATTTAGCATTAATACATGTGCATATATAAGAAAGTGCAGCAGGCGTGTTTGTGCATTTTTTACTTTGCTTCTGAAAAATATTTGTTAATGGCACCATAAAAAAGTAGTTCATAGCAGTAGACACGGCCAACCTACTACACAATTATCTACACATTCACATAAAAACATAATGTTCAAAATAGTAGATCTGCTCCACTTAGGATCACCCTAAATAAATTACATCTGAAGGCCTAAATAGATGTCATGCAAACTGGAGCTTTCATGGTTTTCCAAGAGAAAATTTTTTTCATATAAATTCCTGCTATCTGCTCACATGGTTTCTTCTCTGTATTTAAGAACATCACATGTTGTCCAGTCCAATGTTAAAGGATTCTGGAAAATTACTTAGGTCAGTTTGATTTACTCCTCAATAATCAGTTTCTTTACCATAAGTATATACCATGACTTTTATATATAATACGCATTTGTCTATCCTGGTTTACTCTGGTTCATGTTGTTACTCTGCTGGCAAAGGTCTGAAAGCTCAGTTATGGGAATGCATGAAGAGTGAGAAAGTGAGCTCTTCAGTCCTTACAAGTTAAATTGAAGCAATTGGTAATGCAAGTCAGAAAAAAAGTAACACCTGACCCTTGGAAGCAATAATAAAACAATAACTCATGTTTCATGTGATTATTCCTCCTCCACAGAGACGTAGACTCATTAATCCGTGTTAGATAGACAGACTGTTTTTCCAGTTTCAGCTGAAAAGTGGAAGCACCTAAGTAACAGCAACACAAAAGAAACCTGAGAAAATCGGTGCTCACTGAAATTCCTATGGAAATGTAAGACATGGAAGCTACATTATCTTTGTTGAAGGTAAGAAATGACACTCAATGTTAAGGTTTCAATGCCAGGTCCCCAAAGTTAGGGAATATGTATGTGTCATGGACTGAATTAGGGCTGTTGCATAATTCTGAGTATTTCTTTGTGTTTCTGCCTTGCCTGTTTATCTCAGACATCCCCAAGGAGTGTACTGGTGGGTACCCCAGCTGCTGTAAGTGCCTCCTAGCCCTTGGCCAGCTCCGCACAGCCGCTGGCAGGCACGGCATGACAGTGTGGAGGGAGCACACCCTGTCTACTGCCAGCAGGCTCTCAGAGGTCTTTGCTGCTGGGGGCTGCTAAATTTTCATGAGCACTCATGGACAGAGCTTTCCATGGTGTCTGACACTTGGTGCACACTCAAGGAAGCTTTCACAAGGACAGAGAAGTGCATATCCCTGGCGTGAGTGTGATCAGGCTTCAGATCCCAAGTGTCTGCCAGAAAGCGTGAAAGACCTTGTCAAGAAACTACTTAAGACAATTTATTTACTTTCCTTAGTGTTTACAATGAGCTTACTCTTGGAACAGTTGAAGTGTATTTTTTATTTTTTTTAAGTCAGAAAGGTAGAATGGGGTTGCTGGCTGACATGAAAAATGTCATGGCTGATTAGCAAGTAAATAAACCTGGTCCTTTGGTAATCGGAGATGGTCCAGGGTTGACCTTACTGCAGAGCATGCCTTCACTCCTTGCCCAGGTGTGTTGATATGTAGCCCTTTCCTCTGCTTGGATCTGTTTCCAGGTCTCCAGTGAGGTAACCCCAGGCTGTGGGCCTGCTGTATGAGAGGGCCCCTGCCTCCGCACAGCCCATGCAGGCTCCTGCTGGTGACAGAAGCTCCCTTGTACATGGGTTCATTGAAACTATCAAGTCAATGTAATCTTTAAGTCTTTTGTAAACATGACATTCAGAAGAGTACCATCTGCATAGAAGCATAGCTGCCTGTCCAGTAATGACTTGGGAAACATCATCTTTCTGGTGCCTCAAAATCGTTCCTGTCACTCCTGTTAAGACAAGCTCTGACTAGCTTGTCTCCTCCAATGCAGTGTTTTTCAGATCAGAAGGATATATATTATGTATGCATTGAATTAGAGGTTTAAGCCATGTCTAGGATGGTGATTATTCGTCCCTACCATCTATTTCCAGGAGATTTGCAGGACTGCATGGTCTCAACACACTTGGATATGGTCTATTAAAAGTTCTCCTTTATGCTAAGAAGATTTGAAAACTCTGCAGCTTAAGCAAGTAGGCTTCTTGACAAGATTATTTTTTATTAGGTGCACTTGGTTTTATCCGAAGCTGACTGTAATTTGTTAAGATACAGTACACAAAGAAATTAAACTATAAACTTTAAAGCATCCATCAATTTCAATTTAATTTGTTTAAAAAAGCTAAATTATGGGTTAACTCAGAAGGTAATAGAATTCAGAAAGAGAGTACTTGTGATACAAGGAGTCCCTTTATACATTAATTTTCATTTTTGGTGAGATGAAGTTTGAAATTAGATTCAGATTGCAAATTATAGCTTTGTATGGGCTCCCTATTGCTAGCTCATAAAATACTCAGATTCCTGAGGATGAAGCAATTTTGCTTCCCATAATAGACTGCAAAAACCTTATTTCCCACTGGTAAAATAATAGGTCTGCAACTTGAAGTGGGAGCGAGCCATGTCTTTGCTCCTTGACTTGGTCACCAACAGGGATACGTTAAACTAAAACATATAACTGAAGAAGAAATGGTGACATAAGGTGGGTTTTTTTAAATTCAAAGGTTATCCTTTTCAGTTCCCCACTACAAATAACATTACAGCCTGAATTCTGTGAAGGAGGCAGCTCGTGACTTCATGTCATACCTATACCTTATTTACCTTTCCCTATACACTGCTAAATTCTTGCTCTGTACCAGTTTTTTGGGCTCCACAGCACTCACAGACATAGGAGGAGAAAGTCATTTGTCTCCTGGAATAAACTGATGGACCCATTTAGCAGAAAAGATCCATTACATTTAGGGAAGGCAGAAGAAGTAACGCATATGGCAACAAAGCAGATGTGCAATGATCCACAACCCTGGAGGTAACATATTAAGTCTATAAATTGTCTTCCTGTGGTCTCCTAAACATCCATGGTTGCATTAATCTGTTATTACCCCCCTTCTAGGAGCAGCAGGGAGGAAGGCTGTGTGGAACCACACCTCAGCAGATGCTGGCAAGGGCCAGGTCCTTCGTTAGGCAGAGGTTCATGAGCTGAAATCATGATCAGACAAAGCTTAAATACCAAATGAAACCATTCTGCTGTCTTCTGCAGCTTAAAGCAAAATGGGTGAGGTATGTGTACAAACCCAAAACAAAGAAAATTTCCCAGAAGAAGAATGGAGCAGATTAAAAAAATAATTATGGTGAAATTCTCCAGAAATGTGAAAAACAACTGGAGAAGGTTTGACTTTGGTGTCTGACGCAGAAAAAGACTACAGATGCAAAGAGACTAAAAGACTACAGTTGTGATTTTTGCTGGTGCTGAAGCATTTTCTGGTTTTAATAGCTTGCAATTAACTTAGACTGATAATGAAATTGTGTTACTCCATTAAAAAAGAGGAATAGCGGTGAAATGAAGTGTCAGATTTGCTTCCAGAGTACAAAACGGAGTTTGTGTCAGATTTGTGATCACATCTTATAATTTTAGCAATTTATATTCCTGAGCAGAGACATCAGGATGGGGAACTGGAACAAAAGAATTAAAGCAAAATTCCAGCAAGACACTGGTTTAATCCTCAAGAATAAGCTCAGATTTTTCTGAGTAAAATTGAAGTCCAGTCTGGTATGAAGTCTCCAAAATGTGCTACCTCTGTGACAGCCAAGAATCACATACTAGTTAATAAGTAGTTAATAAAAAGGAAGCAAATCTTGAAGCTGGAACCTTCAGAAATTCAGATGTTCTTTAGCCAACACCACAAGCTATGACAAGGCCTGACCTTTGGAAAGTAATGCAAGAATTATGGCAGAGTGTATTGTTCAGTGAGAGTTTACAGAAAGCCTCTATAAGGGTGCACAGACTACGGAAAAAGAGCCCCATCATCAATTTCACTGAAAACCTCTTTACAATGGACACAATGCAGGGAGATGAAGCCTGAAAGCAAACGGAGTTTTAATTCTTTTTTAACTGAGTAAAACCAACATGGTGCTAAAAGCAGTGATACTAATGTTAAAAGAAATACAGGGAACAGAAGGCAAATGGCTAAAGTTCAGAATGGAGGTTAAGAAGTCAAGCATCTCTGAAGTGGGATGGAAGCTGCAGGTGAAAAAACAGTTAGAAAAAGGCTTACATACAAGGGAAATGTCTGCATTCCTCTGATGGAAACATGTCTGTCCCTGGGTCTCTTTAAAAGCATGCCCTCATTTGAGAAGCCGGGAACCAGAGACACAAAGAGATGTGGGAATGTATTCCAGGGAAGAAGGGATCTGCTAGCAGAGTACAGGGCAAAGTTGGAAGGAACATCTGCCATGTGATTCCTACCTTTAAGGCTATTATTCTTATGTAAAGCAAAAGTAAGAAACGAGGATGGTTTCATTACTCTGGAGACCTCAGAGCTGAAGAATCAGAAATATAATGCTGAATATATGTAAAAAGACATAATTCTTCACTGATGCATGATATCAGAAGGATTTAAATCAGTATGTGCACAAAAATTTTCCTCCAACTATAACTTTTGAACAGCTGAAAGAAATGGCAGGTATTTTTCTATGCTTCATGCATCAGGACAGTGGCATTTTCTCACTAGGCATCCTCACTGGACTGCCAGTCAAAGCCAATGAGTCTCCAGCAACCCTTGGGGTCTGTCTGTGGAAAAACTGAACAAGCCACTAGTAAAAGTAGTCAATGTAGCCAGAAAGCTAGAGATAGCAGGTAACACACAAGTACTGAGTAATGTCTGGGATGCCTCAGGGCATCTGGTCCATCTGCATCTGGCTGTTCAAAATAACGCAAGCTTTCGGTGACGTCGCACACCAGAGGAGCAGCTTCTGGATGCACTATGTGGGCCATGACAGGACTTCCCAAATGGCATTTAACACTCATGAGCAGGCCACTGTACCGAGCCCTTCAGTGTCCCTCTGGGAACTCAGACATTTACTATGCCTGGGAACACATCCATGCAGACATCTGCACTTTAATGTCGTAGCTTTGAGTTACATTCTGCCCTTGGTGTCCTGTATATAACATATATGGGAAAAAAGGAAACACAGTAAGATGCATGGGGAGCTCATAAGGCATTTAAGACCATGTTTAGTAAAATGATTTTACTGGACAGGGAACATGTCATGGTTCCTCTGAGTGGTGAAACAAGTGTGGACACGCAGCCTAACTCTGCCCTTGATGACTGCCAGTGCTGCTAACATCCAATTAGTGAGAAATGCCTCTGGCTGAAGTAATGTGCAAAAGAGACCATTTGCCAAAATCAACAATAGAGAATTTTTTAACAATAAATGCGAGGCACAGAGATAGAAAGAAATAAAAGGGAGAAGTGAGAGAGAGGGAGGGAGGGGGAGAGACCAAGCAGAAGATAGTCATCACCCATGGATCCAGCAGCATCCCATTTATCCTCCTATACTGTGGGCTTCTCAGTGGTGGGTTTCCTGGAGTTGTTCTTCTGGGGGTATCACCTTTATGCAGTCCAAGTTCTGGGTATCCACAAGGTGGTCTCAGATGCCATTCCCATATCCTGGTGTTGTTTCCTTCCCCACAGTTTAGCCAGTGGGAATTTTTGTCCAGACGTGTTAAGCAGGTTGTGCTAAACAGATCTCACCTCTATCAGGCCTGGAATTAATGCTCTCCTGTCACAAGTTCCTCCCTTCTGTGCTTATCTCAAGTTCCCACTGTGGAAGCTTATCTTATGGCAAGTTCCTTCTGTGGCCTTGACAGTGTTTGAGACAGGGAATTGTGCTTTTTAAGTCCTGTAAGTGTGCAGGTGTGTGATGGCTCTGACATGCAGCTTCTCATGAAAAGTGAAAGAAGATGATGGAAGAATTCAGAGCTGGAAAGCACCAGAAAGTTGTACGTGGATGCCTCCATGCAGAATATTTTCACACCCTCTTGCAGTCGTAGGTCAAAACTGAAGACTGGTGGTTAATGTTCTGTAAATTCTGCCAATAATAGCCTGTTGGCATGTTCAATGAGGAGGTCTTGGGTTTGTTCTGTAAGTTTTCATGTCTTTTTTTTTGTGAGCCATGTGTTGCTGAAACTGATCATAAGCAGTTAATGCCAGTATTGAAAAGAGACCAACACCAGCTCAAGATCTGAGGAAAAATGGATTCATTTTTTTTCCAGGACCAACATAATTTTGGCTGCACATCACCCATCTCAGAAGAGGAAGCTAGAAATTATACAAAAGTAGGCAGGAAGGTACCAAGTGACTTCCACAGGAGGAGCAGTTGAACAACCAAGAACTCCTGGAATCACGAACATAGTTGAGGACTTCAGAAGAAAATCATCATTCATAGAATCNTACCCTTCATTCTACTCTTTCCAGTTTGCTCTTCTACTGTGGAGCCCAGAACTGGACACAGCATTCTAGGTGTGGCATCACCAGTCCTGAGCAGAGGTGAAGGATTAGCTCCCTTGACCTGCTGGCTGACTCTTGGTTAAAGTGTGCTGTATCCACTACCACACTCAGTAAGAGAGCACCATTGTAATGCTCATGCAGCTGCATTAATGCAAGCAGAAGGAAGTTCTCTTTCGCAAGCCACACAACGTAACTGGAAATAAACCCTACAATCTATTTTAGAAGCCAAAAATATAAATTTGTTTTAAAAAGTACTGAATGGTGAAGTAGTTTAACATCAGCCACATAAAGGTCCAAATAAGCCACTCCGCTTCCCTCCTCCCCTTCCAAACAGAGAAGAACAAAGGCAGAGACCTTGGGCTGAGATAACAATTACTGAAAACAAGCAGCAATGGAATTAGAATGCACCATGCCAGCAACAATATTTATAACAAAAGTATACAAAAAGAGAAGGTGCTCTACCCACTAAAAAGGGGTTCAGTACTTCGTTTTAGCTTGTCATGGCCACCAGAACAAAGACAACATGGTGGACACATTCGCCAAGCAACAATGGTTGCTGTTCTCAGAGCTGCGTTCTCTGAGAGCCAGGAAAGTGCAGGCAATGATGAGAGAGAGGGCAGGGTCTGTAGGTGCTGATCACTGCACCCCCTGGGAGGAAGAGAGAAACAAAATTACACACTTCCAGTGGTGAGCTCAGCTCTTCTTCACCCTGAAGCCACACACCCCCAGCAATGATATGGGTGGTATAAAATAGCAACCTATAGCCACATCCATATTCTCCGCCCCTGCTTTGCAACCAGAACAGATCGAGTTTTTGCCTACTGTTGCCTATTAAACATTTTAATTCAGACACAAGCTCCAGCCCAGGATGCTGCTAAGCTTCCAGTTGCTAGAAGCTGGCAGTATGTGCCAAGGGGAAGAACACACCTCCCTGCTGCCTTTTCTCTTCACAATTGCTGTATTTCATCATCCTCACTGAATTATCATGGAAGGATGAACTAACGTCTAGCCTGAAAACAGTGAGATCTCATTGAATTGGAGAATAATAAAGCCCAGGTGTATCAGCTGGGGTCAGAGGTTCAGTAGGAAGTGACAGGAGGAGAGTGCTGAACGGAGCATGTCTGACAGCACCACCACCCCTTGGAGGTGTTCAGTGATGCTTTCCTAGAGGCAGGAAAATAAAGGGCCACAAAAATAGCTCCAGGGTTGACAGGTACAGGTTGTATCTTTTTGTTTCCCTGTACGGCTGACTGCATAGGGCTTTAAAAGGAGTATGAACACTGACAGGGTGAGGGAAAGAGGGCAGCCAGACTCTGGAGAAACTGCACTT
>WAAG01019012.1:2309-22148 GCA_013390105.1 Tichodroma muraria | reverse complement strand
AAAAGCAGCCAGAGATTGAAAGAGTGGGAATGTTGGTATTTTTTTATGCATGGTTTGCTTAAAGTCATTAAAAATAAATTATTCAACCTTTTTCCAAATAAAGTAGGAATTTTTATGACTTATCCCTCTATATGGTTTTGATGAGAAAAGGTTGAATATGAGTAGAGTTGCAGAAACCTCCACACTAATGTGGTAAAGCATCATAGATCTCTGTGGTCTGCAACTTGTACATCCAGTGCAGGCTAGAGAGAGTAGCTCTATGAAATAAGGAAAGGGAGTTTGTCTGAGGTTGTATTCTTGCCTCAGATTTTGCTTCCAGTTGGTAAATAATATAAATTTTCTTGGGCAAATTTTCATTATAATCCCATTTTCTGTTGCAGAACCTGTTTTGGTCAACCTGAGAATTTAAGTCTGTTTGTGTAGTGACAATGGGAAGTAGGTTGGGAGGAATTGCTGATACTGTATTAATTCCCCTCCAAAAAGGTCTCAAAATGAAACCAGCTGCTAAATTGGTAATCTGCAAACTCACAATATTTGCATGCAGTTCTGAGTATGGGTGTGAGAGGGAGGAAGCTCCCATTCTTGCACATCATTTGTTTTCTGTGTCATCCTGAGCTTTGAGATCTGAATCTCTTACTTGCATTGTTAGCTTTAGTTTTGGGGGGTTTTGTGCTAGTTTTTGTAAAAGTCCAAGACTGAAGCTTGTTTACTGAGGCTTATCCAAGAATGGCTTGTGTGTGAGTACCTCTGACTGATCGTTAGACCCACCAGGTCTAAAGAGTGTCATATTTATGTTGAAGGAGTGGGTCCAAATCATAATGTGATGTTTTACTGGAGTGTTCATATGTGAGTTTGCTTATTGTTATGTCAACCGCAAGGACTGTCGCCTAAGAAGGAATTAGAATGTTTTCATAGCACTGAAGAGACTTAGGAGAAGGATCTTTTTTGTGCCTTTATTTTGTACCCAGCAGTTGCTCAGATAACTGAGAATCAGTGGATGAATATTCCCAGACAACACAGGTTAAAATCATGCACGTTATCCATATATCCATGAATATGGGCTGAAACTGGAAATAACTGAAGAAGCTGAGGGCACCAGAAACATGTGTCAGATGTTCCTTCTGCCTGTTCTGACAAACAGAAACTATAGGTTTATTTCTCCCTTTACAAAAAAAATTGAATGCAACCAAGACGAGATTCTTTAACATAAAACCTTCATGGGTTTGAGTTTCATTAGGTAGGGTGAGTGACCATATTTTTGCCTAAAAATCACAAGCAATGAAAATCAAGTAGCTCCAAGATACAGCTGGCTGATCAAATGTTACCTCTTCCTAAAAGCAGTGAGAAAAGGCAGCAGAGATTAGGAATGAGAAGTGGCCCTAGAGTCTTGGAGAAATGCTGTAACCTAGAAATGCTGTAAACCTAGATATGCCTTGGATCAACCTGCTTGGGATCTGAAGTTATAACCCAGTGGTTTATCAGGTTCTTTCTGCCTTCCTCTTGAACAAATTCTCTATGTGCGTGGCCGGATTGTTTTTACCTCTTTAAGTCAGAATGCTCCTAGTCACTTTTCTGGTAATGTTTTTGCTTGCTTTTTAGAAACACTTTTTCCAAACAAAAAATGTCTGCAATTAAAAAGCCAAGTTGCCCCTGGCAATATGTGATTCCTCTGCCATTCTCCTGTGAACAAGTTTGGGATTTATATAAATGTGTGTCCTGCACATGGTACACGTCTTTTTAGGTACATCGCTTTCTTTCTTTCTTTCTTTTGATAGTGGGAATAAGTGAATTGGCAGTTAAAAACTCAAGTATTTAATTTGCACTTCCCTATGACAAGTCCCCTTGCTGTTCCCAGTCTTGGTCTGCAGGATCTGACTGTCCCTGTTGTGTCTGGGCCAGCAGAAGGGCAGGGATTCTGGAAATCTTTGTTTTTCTCTGGCGTTGAGGATCTGTGTGGGCGTTCACTTGTTTGCTTTTTCTGAAATGGGAAAATGCTCTTTATTTAAGAAAAAAAAGTAGCTGAGCTTATTTGTCTGCTCTGCTTTCTACGCTTATTCAATAATGTCGCTCTCGCTGGGAGGTGTTGGTCCAGCCTACCAGGAGATGGTGTGCATCTGGACTGTTTTTCTGAGGTGATGAGTTAAGTCTCCTTCTGAAAGTGTTGTGGACACCTCAGAACCTGTGAACATCAGCTAGTGAACATTTTTCATGGTTTTCTTTAAGCATCTTTTAAAAGTTAGTTAATATTCTAGCAAATGTCAGTTCTGTGGAGCTGTTGAGCTTCTCTAAAATTCAGGCTTGATGCAGTGGACAAATCCTGCTGTCTCTTCTTGGCTAATATCCTGACATAACTTTGAGAAGGTTTTGCTTCCTTTTCTGCTTCTTGTCAGATATTTGTCCAACTAAGGAAAGAGACCACTTCATTTAGCAATTTCAGTTCCCGAAGTATAAGTAGCAATTTTGGTGTTTGCCCATGTGAAAAAAATCATAGTTTTTAATTTCTAGAATTCTGTTCCCTTTAAAGACAAAGATGTTAAACAGATGAATGGGGCCATATGAGTAAGCAAACATACATAAAAATAGAGTGAATTAATGAAGCAAATTACCTTCGTTACTGTAAGGATGTGAGAAGATAGATGTATCTGATTTTCATGTGGAAGTCTTGGTGGCGATGAAGAGACCAAAGCAAGCTGAACCCCCTGTTCAACCATACAGGGCAGGTATGACCTGTACCAGGGACTTGTTACCTGTATGTGTTTGCTCCATGGCTTCTCCAGAAGGAGAACCTCAGGTTTTAGTGCCTGTGCTTTGTGGATCCAAAGTGCATTCTGGCTGTGGCATCCTCGGAGAGGAAACAGTATCTGTCAGAATTATCTGGGTGATTTGTGCTGGTTAACTGCCACATAAACTCACCACAGAGCCACTCAGAATTGTTCTACAGGTTACTGATACGGCACAAGGAGCAGCCAATGCTGAGCATGAAAGAGAATGGAGAAATCATGAGTCAGAGAGAACAAAATCATTTCGCATCTGGAGACTTGAAATCAAGTGAAATATTAATAAAAGGAATTTCAGGTTTGGTGGTTGTTGTTGCTGCTGTCGTAAGCACAGTTAGAGCTTTCCAGTTTTTCTGACCCATTGCCCTGAAATGCTGCTGCCAGCTATCGCAAGGAAGGCCGAGTGTTTCTGACATATCCAAATGCACAGCAGAGCTCTGGCTCTTCAGAATCTGGACCAGCTCCCAGTGTTAGGAACAGGAGTCAAACGGCCATCCCTTCTTCTGTACTAACACACCTCCAGCCATTAACAGTCTGAAGGCAATTTTAATAAAATACATAACCCTGCTGAGCTAGTCTCAGAAGATAAATAAGTGTTGTAGAAAAGAAGCTTTTGTTTAAAAGTAATTATTTAAACTATGCATTACAGGTAATTTTCCTTTACCAGTAAACCAAATGCTATCAGAATTTCAATAATAGCTTTGTGTTACTTATCTCGATAACATGATATTGTCATTTCCAGGAGCTTAAAATGCTGTTTTATTTTCATTTGTGTCAAATATAAGGGTAAATGAGACCTGAATATATATTAAAAATAAATCAAACAACACGGGTTTTGTATCATTTTCTGAGAGCAGTATTTTGTTTTCCAACCTTTTATAGTAAAATAACAATCTAATGATAGTTTCCTAAAATGTGGACTTAGTAGGATGAAGAGCATCTTCTTATTTTCTGTTTTGGGTAAACAAGCTGCATTTCAGAGTTGACAGCAAATACAATTCTTTTGAAGGGATTTGTCAATAAAACCATAACACTGTGGCAACTTTATAATGTGTATGCAGACATAGCCAAACACTAAGTGCTTCAATCCATATATAACTTAGGAAAAAGAGTGGTATCATTTTTTACCCAAGAGATTTTTCATTTTTAAAAATTACATTAAAAACTCAGCCTCTGTGTTTCCTTTCTCTGATTATTTCTACAGTGTAAACCTCTCTAATGATCACAAAATAGTTTATTATGAGGAAGATGAAACATATAAGGGAGGAAAACAAGTTTTTTTCTATTCTTGAAGGAGAAACATCTCTGTTTCAGGTCTTTAACTGAAAGGATGGCCATTTTGTTTTGATGAAAAGTTTTATTATTATTCTTTCTGAGTATTTTTATGTTTTCTGTTTCAATATGGACAAGGGCAGGGCTGCTGCTTTGAGAGCTCAGCAGCTGAGCCTGTGTGGGGTTGTCCCTGTGAGGCTTGGCTGCAGCCTCTGTTTCTGGCCAGGAGCCCCATGGCATGTTTTGGCTGCAAGGAGGTAAAGCAGGAAAGATACCCAAGTGCATTAAGGCCAATTTTCAACCCAAATTTAGGCCTAGATTCCACCTAATCCCTAACCTAGAGGGTATTTACTGGATGTCTCTAGGCCTTCAGAAATGCCTGGCCAAATGAAAGTGGAGGGCCCCAGGATTAGGTGGATTTTTAGATCATCTACATCTGTCCATGGTCTGCACCAGAGTTTCCAATTACCCAAGATGGAGGAAATAGCATTTCCCTACTTCAAAGAAGATTGGTGAGGATCAATGTGTTTGAGATTGTGGCAGTAGGGTATATCTGCAACCTACATAGGTAATAGATCAGCTTAAAATCTTTTAGTAGAAGCAGGCACAGTAATTCCTTGCTATGTCACAGGAGTATTGTGCTTACACTAAGATTGTGCTTAGTGTTTGTGATCTGTGTGAAGCAGGTTGAGATCTTTTGATTAAAAACTTATATGGCTCTAACTGTGTGAATTAAGAGCATACTTGTTTGCACACTGAATTTACTTCTTGACCTACCCATGCTGGAGTTTTAATCTCTGAGTAAAAATTATTGTCCCCCCTCCAGAAAGTTTTTGTTGTTGTCCTCCCTCCAGAAAGTTTTTCCTGTTTCAAGCTGTGCTCGAAACATTTCTGCTGTTTTGGGGGAAGGATGGTGATGCGGCAAAGAGTACAGGCAGCTGATGGCAGGCAGGGGTTTTGCCATCAAAGAGCCCAGCTGACAGCAAGGTACTGCCATGACTTGGAGCTGGCAGGCAGGAATCAAAATGCCACCCTTTGGCTGTGGGAAGAGCTAAAGATTTGTCTCCAGCAAGTGACAGGCGCCAAGCTACTGTCGCCCATTTTCTAATTTTAGCAGGAGGGCTGGCAGGGATCTTACCTAGACAGACAAGCGTTGTTTCTGCCCAGGCCGATCTGCTGCCGTGGGTCCCGTTCCAAACTGCTCGGCTGGGTGCCTCCCGGCTTTCAGGGGGTGGTGTGCTGGTGGGAGGGAGAGGGGAAACCCCTACCCTTGTCTCCAAAGGCTTGTGATACTTCTAAGCCTGCTTCGAGACGGCAAAACTCATCCCTTCTACCAGCTGTCGGAAAAGAAACGTTCATAGGAATGTTATTACTTATGCAGGGGTTGGGTTGGGAAGCCTCTTGGAAGTTCCTGTGCCAGTGCAAGGAGTCGCACACACATGAGAGGCTCCCCTGTGCCCTCCAGCCTGGTGCCTCGGGTGTGGTTCCAGTGCAGCAGCAGAAGAGGAAGAAGTGGTTACAGAAGTTCACCAAAGGGGAAAGAGAGCGGGTCTTCCCCCCACAAAGTAACTGTGTGATCATTACACAGGATTTGCTGCCAAATTGCTCTGATTTTGGCTTTTGACTTTGGAAGTAGGTGTCTACGGAAAGGTAGGAAGGAGTCTGAAATAATTTCATGTCACTTCCTTTCCCTGATTTACAAGTCACCTTCACAGCTTTGAGGCTGTGCTCTGCCATGCATCCACCTCTCTGCCTGTTGCAGAGGATTGTGAGATTCACTTTAGGAAACAGTGAAGCATTTTCTGCTGGTTTAGCTCACTCAGTTCATTGGCAACTCAGACAAATGCCAACAAGGCACTGGCTTTGAGTCTTAGCAAATGTGATCTGTCACATTTTGAAAATATCTGTAAGTTCACTGCAGCCGATAGTGCAGCTGTGCTGTTCCAATAGCCCATATTCAGATGGAATATGAAATTGAAAAGAGCCTATTGGCATATATTATTACCATATTATTAACTCTGGATTTTATTAATGTGGTTTTCATTTGTGTAATAATGACATGGGCAGTATTTTGCTATTCTGGGCTTTACATCAATAATTATTGGGAATTTTCTTTTGTCGAGTAGGTTTGGAATTGGACAATGCAGAATTGGTGTTTATCACATCTTTCAAAGATCATTTTTACCATCTCCACTAAAAGCTATACTTGCTCCAAGCACATCTTGCTTGATGGAGGATAAGTTCTGCCATTTTAAGAGGGGTAGTTTTTATTTATAATTGTGAATGTGTTTAGCCACATGAGGCTGTCAATCAGTGAGACGAAAGCCCAGTAGGATTATTTCTGTAAGTGGCCAATTTCCCCCACCCTTTCGCTCCAAATCAAGGACAGATGAAAGGTCATGATTAAAACAGTGATTTTTTCCCAAATTGTAAGTAACAGTTTGCAAGTGTTTTTTTACCAAGATGTCAAAACTGTATTATATCTTGGGAAAAGGGGGAAGGAAGAAAATTATAAGTTCTTGAAAATGTTGGCAATTTTCCAAATGGTTGTGTTGAAATTTATTTTAATTATTGTACTTGTGTCAGTTCCTACCAAGGGTAAAAGGGGGGGGGAATAATTCAGTACAGTATTATGCAGCTATGGATTAAACAATTAATGGTGAACCTCTGTATTCTGTTAGTATATTTGAGTTCATTATTTCAACAAATTGTTTTATGAGCCAGTGACTAGTGGATTTAACCATTTATTTTATAGTCAAAACCAGAAGAATAATTGGCTAGTTGGAGGGTCTTTATGTGTATGAATCCATCCAAGGAATTAACCTGAGACTGTCAAATAATGCAGAATGTCATCAGGAGGTTATTTTGTCCCAAGTGTTTGGTTTTCTTATGTGCAGTAAAGGAACTTGCAGTCTTGGAGGGTTTTGGCAGCTGTTTGGTGATCATTGCAGCAACTGCCCTCACTAAAATTGTGGAGGGCTCTGGTATAATCAGTGATTCCCTGGACAGTCTCTCAGTTGGCATTGTACGTGGTGTTTGTCTCTTGGATATGTGCTAACCACTCACGTGTCAGAAATAACACTTCACTGGTCATGGCGTTTAGATGATCACCAAAGTAAATACTTCTTTGGGCTCAATTTTGTGTGTAAGATCTATTAACAATAGATTAAAAAGGCATTCTCAAGAAGTACACCAGGGCAAATCATCTAAACATGTGAGGATATCACTGTTTTTTCCCTTTGCAGTTGACCTTAGAAGTGTGCCAGGTCCCTCTTGATAACCTCATAGAGTTTGGGCCAGATGTATCTTCATAAATATTACTTATGTTAAATATTTTCTTCTCAAATTAAGCATGAAACCAAGATGTTGTCTTCCTGTGTTGTTAGGTAGCACATTTATCTTGATAAAGAAGGTTAAATGGGTAATATCTCAATATCTCAATCAATATCAATAATCTCGATAGCTTCTGGTTTCCCATTTCATGCTTTTTCTGTGATGGTAGGATTCCCTTTCTTGCCTAAAAGAGCCCTGTGCCTTTGTAATGCCTGATAAAATGAGTTATCTTGCACCACAATGAGGGACACGTAAGTGGGTACTTAATCACTGATGTGAGTGGTACAAGTAAAAGTGGGTGACTTCAGCCATCTTTGCACTGCTACACAGTTAATCCACAAATTTGATAATGCACAGGACCCATGCATCAGGTAGAGTTGACTGTTTAAAGGATGGACAGGAAAGTGAGTAATTTCTGGGCTTATTTCTAAAATCCTCTCAAAGAAATATCCTGCACTTAATATGCATGTTGTCTTTATGACTGTGTTTTGCCATTTCCTTCCATTTGTCTGTGCTAAGCTATTGTGAATTAAAAATTTAAGTGAAGAGCTATTCCAGTTTTTTTTATTTGAGCAGATGATGAGGGTGCCACCTTTCTTACAAAATTTTAGGTCAGCTATGAAAATTGACGATTGGTTTTGGTCGTAGTTTGACTTCTTTTTTTTTTTTTTTGTTGGGTTGTTTAATTTTTTCAAAGTATGCAAATATTTCTTCTGTAGTCAGTTATAATGATAGACAGGATGCTGAAGCAACCTCTGAAGTGTCTGTGGTGGTTGATGAACTGACAGTAAATTCTGCTATTCTCTTATTTTCTACATCTGGGTGAGTCACACAAATATCAAGTCACAAGTGCCTCGTGCCACGCTTGTAAACCTAAGGGTGTAGCACGAGATCACTGTTCTCAGGATCTCTCCAGAACATCAGAGTGTGAATGTTGCATAGATGTGTTTCTGTGAGCTGTTTGTCATTGCTGGGGAGAAGGGGCAGAAGCAGAGATGCTGGCCAGGCTGGTTATGAAGGAGGGTGCTCTGTCATTTATTTCTTCTCCTACTTTCAGAGCCTGGATTCACTGAAAGCAAAACATTTCTTGGCTTGGCTCTTCTAACCTTGATTTATTTGTTGACCTCTTTCCAAATGGCAGAATGAAGTTAGAGGGATGTGGAAGAGTTGAAGGTTTGTGTGCCACCTGAGAAGAATATATGTGGGGTCTTAATTGTCCATTGTACAAAACTAATCCAGGCTAAAAGTCAGCAAGACAATTGATGTGAAGAAAGCCAAGTGAATGTGGTGTTGGGAACACTTGCAGAGTGTGCCTGTGTAAAAATATAATAGCAGGACATTTAAAGTGATGAAAACAAGTAGAAAAAGTAAATTTTTACATGCACAACTTTTTCCTTCCCTTTTGCTACAGGGAAAAAAAAAAATTATTTGTTTCAGAACCTTTTCTGGGACTCTGAAACGATTTATAGGCAAGGTGTGCTGTGTACAAGAGTTTTTCCTATCTGCCTTGCCAATGAATTAGAGCCCTATTCTACCAAAAAAATTAATAATGTTAGCACTTCCTTTGCATCCAGCCTGGGCTTTTGCTATGTGGAAGTCAGATGTAAATTCTGGCTGAATTGGACCCTTATGGAGGCACTGTTCAAATGGCCTGTGGGGAGAAGAGAAACCATTCAGGTCGTGGGCCTCTGCCTGGTTGAGGGTCCTTCCATCATTGCTATTATTCTCTGAAAGCAAACTAATAAAACTTCCCATTGACTTGCACTCATGTGTGCTTTGAGCAGTTATTTACAGTCTACCATCAGCAGATTAAAAATCAATTAAAATCCATAGAAACAGTCAAAGTTACATGCTCTTCTTTGCTGGTAATTTTTTTTTTCCCAAAGATTTTATATTAATACTTGCTGCTTGGTATTACTGAAGATAATGAATCAGATTTAGAGAAAGTCTGTGCATCTTTACAGAACTGTGCATCTTTACCTTTAAAGAAGCCCTGCTAAGATCCCGTCATCCTCTGTGCCTCTTGGCCTCTGTGGAAATAGGAGAATTTATGCAATTTATTTAACTGAAATGGAGATGCTGAAAGCTCTCCAATACTGTCATGATGGATGCTATTGCAAATGTGTAGGGAAAACAATAATCTTAATGATAAAATGATAGGTTTAATACCAGTACGTTAGAGTGGAAAGTGAATGTTACTGCCGCTAATACATTAAAATAAAGAAGAGTTTGATTTGTATTCCTGACTTTCCACAGAAGCGCTGCAGATTAATTTGGTTCTATCCCACAATTCATGTTTAGGTGGTGCTGATCTGGGACTGCAGACACCCAGTTCTGCCAGTGACCTGCTCTGGGGATTTTGGAGTGTGCAGTGGTATTTTTCTCGAGTTTCCTCTCCATCTGTTTGCCTCCCTTTCTTTGCAAGTCTGATCTGTTTATACCATTAAACACTCAAACATAGGGCTGCCTTTTAATTTCTTTATAAGTGTGTGCTCCAAAGACTATTATACCATTGAATAGTTATGATACTTGTTCTAATGTTATTCATGTGTAGATTCGAAGGATATAATCTACATTTCTAATTACTGTTTTATTCATCCTTTCTGTTTCTTATCTTAATGAAACTTTCATCTAAAATTTACAGTAGCTAAAGAAGCCATGACTTCAGTGCATTGCAGTGATACTCAGGTATCAGCCACAAAAGTCAATGCTGATTGCATGGCTAAGACAGAAAGCCCAAGCAGAGAAACTGGGGGGAGGGAGCAGGGGGAATATCATAATTTAATTAACTTGCCCAGCCTCAATTTAGTCCTCTTAATTTAGTGGTTAAGCTTGTTTGTAGACTGCTTCATTTGATACAGGATAAAGATTATGTTGATGGGTGACTTCAGAAAAGCTAAAAAGGAGTTGCTTTATCAATATGGAGTCAGAGCAATACAGAGTAAATAAGGCCAGGCTTTTCCAACAAATGCTGAAAATAAACAAAATATGAAATGACTGTTAAGCAAGCAAACTCTATCCTGCGGGTGGCGTTTTACTTAAAAAAGACTGGCATGATCTGTTTATATCCTACCATGATGCATCTGCACAAGACAACTGAGTTAAGATTGCACAGTCCACTTAAATACCACGTTCTCTCTTTTGATTCTTTTCTTTGCAGCCCAGATAGTATTTATGTGTGTCTGGTGGGTAAAAGAAGAGAAATGTCACCATTACATTGACTCTATGTTGTGTTTGTGTGAGCCTCACATCCAGCTGCACTGATTCCTGCCCCTCTCTGCCCAGGGGTTGCTGCCCTCTTCTTGGAGAGGGGGAGAACTGTCAGAGTGCTGGGGAGGGAGGGAACTTTTCTTTCTGAGTGGTGTTTCCTTGTTTACCAGTCAACTCACAGCTCGTCTGTACTGTTGATGGTGATCTTCCTTTAGTGCCTTTTCCCCCCCACTCTATTAGTTCTGATCTCCACTTCTCTGTGGACACTGTCACTCTCTGCTTGTCTTATTCTTGCTCTTCCAAACTATTGATTCCAGTTTTTATATTCTCACTTTGTCCTGTATAAGCCCCCACGTGCCTTCTCATATTATTCATCTTCCTTAGCTTCAGATACCAAAAATCCTCTTCTCGTGGTTCTGCCGTGTTCCCATTTCCTCGTGGTAAAGTCAGTGTGTGCTGACTGCAAAGCTGAGCCCAGCTCCCCGTGGGTGCCTGGAGCTCAGGAATGCTTTGGGCACTGTGCCAGCACAGCCTGGTCAGCCTTGGGAATCAGGGATGGGGGACATCTGCCCACTGAAGGTGGGATCTTCAAATTTACATTTTTTTCTTCATCTGAGAATATCTTTTGAGTCTTGTCTGTACCTGCAAAAAATTCAGATGTTCTATGATCTTTTTGCCTAACCCTCTCCAGGCTTGTATTGTTAGGGCTAAAATATTAATTTACTGAAGTTATTTTATTAGGATACTGAACTTCTTTTGCTTTCCTTTTTGTTACTATGTATACCTCCTAAAATCTGTCAAAAAATATGTCTTTTTGGAGCTATACAAAAACACCATTACTATCTGTAGTGCTACCATTTCATTCTTGGAACATCATATTGCTCTTCTGCTTTCAGGATTGATTTGGCTATTATTTTTTAAGCTAAGCCCTGACTCATAATGATTAGCATTACCTATGTGCTAAATTTATTTCTCGAACAGAGATATTTCTTCTGAGAGGGATTGTATTTTCCAGGCATTCTTGCCAACTGAGACTGCTCATGTGCTGGAGTATTGGGTAGCAGAGGGTCAGAGACTGTCTTCCAACCTGATCCTGTTCAAAAAGAAAAAAAACCAAACCGATGAGGTTTTCACTTTTGTTTGAATCCCAAGAGCTGTATTTCCAGATAAAATTTAAGGTTCCTACATTTCTGAGTTATTGTAACATAAAATATTAACTGCTGTGCTAGAGCTATACACTCTTTCAGTTCTTTCTCAGCATATAATTTCTCTTTTTAGATATCTGACCTTTCTGTAATTCTTCTAATTTATGGAATAGTGCAATTTATCTTTTCCTTATCATCTTGCTTAGGGTGGCTGAGTGGAACGATGGAGGGGATGCATATATCTTCTTGTTTCTTTTTTCTGACTCAGTGTTTAGTCATTATTTTCAGTATCATTTAATCTGTGGAAAGTTTCCCCATATGTCAGGCGTATTTTAAACATTCAGCTGAGATCTGTGCTACAGTAAGCCCTTTCAGATATGATGCTCAGCAAAGGGCAGAGTTCAATCTACACCATTTATGAAAGTGAAGCTTTTTCAAATGTTGTTTTCTAAACAAATACCAAACCTCTGTATTCTTGTTTTGTTAAACATGTAAATCAGGTTTCCCTGCGTATATCATTTCCCTTAGAAGTCCACTTCTTTGTGTTGTCTACGGAGAAATTCAGAGCTCTTAGGTGAGCAGATCTAAACTGTCGTACCATTTGTTACAAGATGTTGTAAGTATTAGAAGTTCTTGCAAGAACTTTTAATTAAGTACTGCTAAGCACAGAGATGCAGCCTGCGATTGAGGAAGGCCCCATGTCCAACATCCCTCCTTCATAATAATCTTTCCCTAGAATTTCACTGCATATTGAATCTCAAATTTATCAACAATTGTTTTAAAGATCTGGCCTCAATGTCGAAGAGTTTATTAAAAAAATACAGCAAGCAACTATAAGAATACTCTGATACTACAAAAACTTTGATTACTGTTTGCTTCCTGCAGAAGTTTGTTATTAGTTTGCAGAGAATGTGGAACCTAAGAGTATTTAGTTTTCTTTAGCAAAAATGTTTTGGATGTTAATTGGATGTAATGGGGTTTGTATGCTAATGGAATGGAGATCATGAGGAAAACAGGTATTCCTTAACTTTCCTCTTTGCTGTAATTACTGGATAATGATATTTATGGTAAGGTTGTGTACATGTGCATGTCTTGGGAAAAGTATATGGGATTACTTATTAACAAAGAAATGGAATTCCTTTTCACAGGGAATTAGAATTGTGACTCTAGACTTGCTAATTTAAATAACTTGCAGGCTAAACAGCCTTTTATAAAGCATTAAATGCTATTATGTCTTGTGAACATTTTCTGAAAATATTAATTTCCCATTGGTTTTCTTGCCTCCTTCTTGTTGCTTTAATTTCAGACTGCCTGATAATCCATCCTCCACACACCAGAGGTTAGGGATTTCTGAGACTGCTCTCGTGCCTGATTTTTCCAGTGGTGTTCCCCTCTCCCTGTGGCTTTTACCTCTGTTCTCATTAGCAGTAGATGTTCACTGTGTGCACTGATTCAGGATGAGGGCACCAACTGGTGATGAATTTGCAGCAGCCTGATATCACCGGTGATACTGTAAACCCTGACTGGGGTACCCTAGCAGCTGCAGGTCTTCACAAATCCCAAAAACATAATAGTTTGTTGTTTCTAAACCTGAAAGACTGGTGCACTGCAGAAACATGAGGGAGAAGTAGATAGTCTTTGGTTTTTAGGGGAAACCAGCTGGAAATGTTCTAACTCCAGAGACTGATACACATCGGTCTGACTTGTATTTTAAAGACTGCCCAAGGAAAGGGTTGTCCCTTTTCTTGAGGAGGGCAGAGAAGGGAGTTATAAATAAATAAAGTCAACTTATTCTAAGTTGAAATTCCATATTTATAACTGCATCTTCAGCACCTACAAGCCTGAAAAGTTTGATTCTGATCTTAAATGTTAGTGTATGGGGCAATTTTATGATTACCATTTTTTAGAGAATCACAAAACAGCGCAATATGGAAGGGACCTTGAAATATCATCTCATCCAGCCTTTCTCATTAGAGAGTTGTAGATGAGCTATTTTTGGGGCAGTCCACCATGGCAAGCAGTTTTCTGTATGAAGGAAAAGAAAATGCTTTAAAATTGAGCAGTGCAGCTCACTCTTATCCTGAAGTCAAACAGTTCTGTAGGCCGTGCTCCATCCTGACAGGTTCATGAAAGTTTGAATGAAATATTATTGTAATCTTGGACATTGGTTATATAGCTACTATTAACTCATATTGGCTACTATTATGCAATTTCTGTGCTGGCCACTTCGATTAGCCTTGATCATTTGAAAAAAAAAAATCAATTCACTCTCCTGGTCTTAATTTTGATAATTCAAATTCACGGTGTTCTTCATCTGCTTTGTTTGATGCTAGACATAAATCAAGGTTATAGACAAAACCAATTTCTGAATGAAAAGTTTCAATTTTCTTTTCTTTTTGGCTACAACTATGCAAAGAAATCATCATTTGGGCAACTAATATGCCTAAGTATCCTTCAAAGGGAACTGTGATATATTAGAGCTGTTCAAATGTCCTCACAAATCATGTTGCCTTGCAGCTTTGATCCTGAAATATGTGAAATGATGTCTGATTTATGCCACTGATCCTTCTTTTAGATAGTTAAGTGTTCTTGCTTAATGTTATTAAATAAGTTCAAAGCAGCAAATAGGCCATTCTGGGCTGAGGACATTTGAAAAATAGCCTTCTTAGCAGGCTGCAAATACAATATATGTTCTCTAATTTTTTTTTCCTTTGTGGTTTTTTTTTTGGTGTGTACAGCAAGCTACTAGAACTTTCTTCTGTCCACATCTCTGGTTACAATGCTTTTGGTTTTGTGGCTGAGTTTTTTTTTTCCTCTTGATATGTTTCTCCTGGGCTTTGGATTCATTGGGGTATTTTAGGAGTGTGTGTGTGTTGGGGGGTACACAGAAACAACTTTGGGACAGTGTGGGAGAGATCTCTCAGTCTCCCCTAACTGAGAGACTGATGAAGTACAAACAATGATATAAAACAAGCTGTGTGACCCAGCTGAAGCAGTACAAGAAAAAACCCTCTGAGTGTAAATTAATAGGTCAAATTCACACTCAAAGGAGCAGAGTAAGTTTGACTACTTTTACTGAAAAATCTATTGATACGTTGCCACTTTTGCTTTAACATGCAAAAAGAAGGAGAGAGATGAAAAATATCTTGATTCTAAAATATTTATCAGTATAAATATTCTGAACTTGCATCAGAATACTGAAGTGCAAATCTCTCCAGGCATAAGGGTTGCATAGGAATCACATCAGCTCTAAATTTAGTAAATCTTTTAATGGAAATGTCACACAGTTCAGACAAAAGATTTAAGGATTTTAGTATGTTAGAGGAGCTTTATAACTAATATTATACTTGGGAAATTTCGGTAGGAAATATTAAACCAGCATTTCCAGTGGGATATGATCCTTGTTGAAGCAATGATCAACATCTCGGTCACCTCCTGCTGGAGAAGAGCTGTTTGTTAGGGAAAACTTCCCAGTGCTCTCCACAACACCAGTGCCTAAACATCAGGCTTTTAGATATAAGAGAGAAAACAAAGAAAAAATTTGAGTATCAGATTTCATTGCTGTACTCTCTAGTTGATTTTGATGTCTACCTTTGTAAGAATATGAATATTTAAATTTTGTAAGTATAAAAATATTTTTTTGTGAATAAATGCATACATCTGTACTCACTCTTTTAATTTTTTTTTTTTATATAGCATCCTGAGGAAATCTTGAAGAAAGAACAGGATAGCAGGTAGAGGTTCAACAGCTGGTTGTTTTAGTGGCTTTTTATCTGCTCTCCATGCCAGCTATTTAACTTTCCTTTTACCTGCTTGAAAGACGTTATTCCCCTGAGATTTAGGATGTCTGGATTAATGGTCATTCTGTGCCATGAGAAAGCATCATCATTAAATCATTTGATGTCTTCTTTACTCACAACCATGGACTGTGTGTGTGCTAAATCATTTCAAACTTTTCTACTTGTACCCCCATTAAAGGGTAGGAGGAGTTCAGGCACTGCTGTGGCTTTAAAGAGCAGTGGAAGATGGAGGTGCTTCGGAGGGATTCAAACAAGGGCTCCCACCTCTGACTCCATGCCAAATACTCTGGTATTCCAGTTACATTCCCAAAGGGTGCAATTTCCTAATTGTCTTTTCACAAGGTATTAGACCGTTACATTCACGGAGAGATGGGTTGCATTGTTTCAGATGTTTGCTTTTTTATACTTCTTTTACAAAAAGAAATTCTAAAATAATAAATGAAAACACAAAAGGCAGGAGATATTTTTGTGTGTGTGGTGAAGGTGGTTTCTTTTGATGTTGGGAAGCTGCTTTTCTGCCAACCAAAGGAGCCTGAGCACTGGATTTTTGGTGTGTCTGGACAGCCAGATCCTATCATTAGTAAAAAGCAGAAGGCAGGAGAGACGGGGAGGGAGAGGGTGTGTTGGAACTCAGTTTAATTCTGCGGTGTCACATCAATCTGCCCAGTTAAGTGATTGAAGGGGAGAAACGCAGGCTGCAAAAGAAACTGGGCCCTGATTTGTTCAGGGTCACCAGCAGTGGTTTGAAACCATCTTGTTTGCAGATACTTCTTTCATGTTATTAGGCTGTCAGTTGAGTGACTTTGTGAGATTTATGGCTCGGAGCTGGAGCGCGTGCGTGTGCCGGCGACGAGCAGCGGGCGGGGGGACAGAGATGTCATTGAGAAGACACTGATCCGTGCCTGCCGTGATTGAGCTCTGCAGCCTTTTGTGTAGGCCTAGTTAACCTCCTTATGCATTTTTCTATTCACATGCTGCAAAAGGAGCTCAAGCAGAAGGTGAAGCAACAAGTGGTAAAAGGTTGCTGGTAACAGTGTAGAGATGCAGTGAACTTGGTGCGGACTTACTGCCTGTGAAATGATGGAATAAAACTGTTTATTGGGCTGCGCCCAGGTTTAACTTGCTGCTGTCTTTCAAGCAGTTTTATTTACTGTAAGACTGTCAAAGCCATTGGCTGAGTGTTCCCTTGTCTCTGGTATCCTCATAAGGAAACGTGTTCTTGAAGAGAGAATTCAGACGTAGCACTGGGTTACCCTGAGAGTGAAAATGTTCTTGTTTTTGAAAACAAGCAATCCAAACAAAACCAAATTTCAATAAAATAAAAAAGGAGAGGGCATGATCAACCCAACATAGAATTTAAATTAACTTTGAGTGTTTAGTAGGAATTGGAGTTTTTGTTTTACATAAGTCTGAAAATTTTGAAATACGGGATTTTGATAAATTCCTTTTCTTCTTGGAATTTAGTTATAATTCAGAAAATAGTTTTCTGGTCTTCTGTTTACACAGTTCATAGTTGTGCCAAGGTCAATGCATTATTTTAAGAGATGAGTAAGAAAATGTTCATTGTCATAGGACTCAGTTTCAAGTGATGTGACTTAAAGCCAACAAAATAATCCTCAACAGCAGAGGAGTCGGTGAATGTTTCTGAAACAGTGTCACAGGGTTCAGCTATTTAAGTTTTACAACAGAAAGTGTTATTTGTATTTAGTTGTCCATAGATTGAAGGAGTAAATAGAAATTGCTGATATGTTGTCATTCATTGAAAAATCAAACTTTATTACTGATCTGGCATAATTTGTGTGTTGGCTTTGTTTCAGTTTAGTCAAGTTAATTAACTTAGAGGAACAGACTTGTTCGGAAATGGTTTGCAGTGATCTGCCAACACCTTTGGTATCGTGATTGGTTTCCTGTACTTGACCATGAAAATGTTTGAACAAAATGTGTATAATTTTCAGATAATTGTTTTAAATACTGAGATATTTTTTTAAGTATTTTCTAAAAACCAAACCTTAAAATCCTTCCCTAGTTCTCTCTCTTTTTTTTTTTTTTTTTCCTTATTAAATCACTAAGAGAGCACCTGTTCTTTTTATCTGAGATAATTGTGCACATTTTGACCCTATGGTAATCTGATACATTTCAGCATAAATAAGATCTTGGTTGTACAGACACAATGATGCCATTCTTTCTCTATTTATGTAAGGATATTGATGAGAATCTGAGGTTATTAAGCGGAGTAAAATACTGCTTTTCAGTAGGATTTTCTCTAACAAAGTCCTACCAACAGCATGACTAGAAGAAGTGTAATACCATCTTTAAGCCATAGAACTGGGTCTTGGCAGACCATCACTTTGCCCCGTGCCTGGCACGGCCACAACCCTGCTGTATGACCTTGCACCAGACCTGTGCTCCTGTCTGCTCTCTGTGCTCCTGACGCAAAATACCCCATGGCTTGGTTGGAAAACACCTGAGATCCTTAGGTGGCAAATAATCTGTACTAGAACTGCACTTGAATTACACCACATAGTAGCTAATTTGATTGATAGAACATCTTGCAAATAATAGCTTATATATAGATATATGTAGCCTCTCTTTACTTTTGGTCAAAAGGTAAACGAGGTTTTGGGTAGTTTTGTGCAAAAATGTTTAACAATTATCATGAAGAGAGTTTCATTAAGTCCTGAATTCTACCAAAAAGAGAACTTCAGCTACTTTTAAAAGACTAAGTCATTCTGATAAATTGTAGGTAAAACCACAATTTTGGGAAATATTAAGGAGGAGCTTAAGGGATGTTGCCTGGGCACACAGAGATGGTGTCAAGGCTGCCATTTGTTGTTCTGTCTAGCAAATAAGATTCCGGGTATAAATAATATTCTGCCTGTTGATAAACATTAAATGTGGAATTTAGTAGAGAATGTTCAGTGTGTTTCTTAAACAGTGAAAACTACTCTAAAGGCAGAGTGCTTGGAAAAGAGAGAAGGAACTATATACCCATGGGATTATTTGGGGCATTCGCTTGATTCAATCAACTCTTGAAAGCTGTCCTGTCTTCTTTAAATCTACAGTGGCAGTTACAGTATTGCTTTGTTCCTGATTTTAAACGCTTTCTGCCCCTGCTTTTCAGTTTCTCACACTTAGGTGAAATTAAGAAATCTAACTGTTGGGTATTATGTTTTAGACCTGCTGAAATAGCTCTTCCTTCTTGCATCCTTATGGTCTCATTAAGACGATGCTCACAGCATGCCTGACTCTAGTGAATATTTGCAGACCTCATTTGCCTACATTAGAGACAAAAAGCTTTAAAAAAATCCTTCTTGAGCAATAAACGGTTGAGTTTGTCAGTATCAGTGATCACAGGGCTGGTGTCTCCCAAGGCAAGGGCTGAATTCTGTCCTTGGAGCTGAATAACTATTGAAACCCTCCATCCAAGCCCTTCCCACTGCTGGGATAACACACGAGGTCTCTGACTTTGAGCTTTAAACCCTGAGTGGGTTTAAAATGTGAGGGCTGCTAAAATCAGTGAGAAGTCAAAGTGTGCACCACTGTTACAGCAAGTCCTGTACATCAAGGACTCATTTAGGCAATATTATCATTTCCATTCCTGCATTTCTAAGACTAATCATAGTGTTTAGGAATTTCTAAATTTTTATTTTAAAGAGTTTCATTTTGTTGAGTGAAACTATGATTTACCATCATAAAGCAAAATGTAAGGCCTTTGCAGCAAACCCCAGATTCCAACAAGTGCAAGTCATCTTCATGGTTTACCTTTACCATTTTAACTCAACTGGTTTGTTTTCTCTGTGCTCAGACCTCCAGTCTGATTTCTGTTCTCCAGGGGATTTAAAAAAAAAAAAAAAATAAAAAAAAAAAAAAAAAATCCTTGACCTATTATATAACACTGAGCTCATGCTTTAATGCCAACAAAAATTTCCATTCTCTCTCCACTTCACTTATGTGTTGTGTCATGCTTTGCCTGCCCACCACAGGTGGCTCATTTTGTAGTTAAGAAATGATAAGAAATATATAATGGATATTTTTTTAAAGCATGGTAAAATCACTTTNAAACTCTTTGTTAGAGGGATAGTTTTTTTGTTTAAATGTCAAAATAGAATTATCAAATTTTTAGTGAAAATTTGGATTAGCTTTTTTGATGGAATCACTAATGGAAGTGAAGAAAGAGGTAAAAGGACTTTTTTGTCTAGAGATGAGTAAAGTGCCTCTTCATCTGATTTTTTAAAATTATTATTTATTAAACTGTTCATATTGCAAAGCTCTGATTGGAAGTTTATAAATTTGTGCAAAACC
>WAAG01019006.1:10273-35245 GCA_013390105.1 Tichodroma muraria | reverse complement strand
CCCTGATGCACCAATCACTCAGCCATTGGTAATATTGAGGCTACAAATTGCTTCCTAGATGTATTCCCAGAACATGAAACAAATACATCACATTATTGTTTAACAAATATCACTGCCTAATCTGAGCTATACAGGCTTTTATTTATGCCATTTGCAGTAAACATAGTATTAAATATGATGTCTGGATAAAAACTTTCCTAACACTTGAGTCATAAAGAAAGCTGGGAGCCCTAAATTGATTGTAAGTTAATCTGACATTTTAAAGGAAATTGTCATTATCTAATTCACCAGGAGCTGTTCTGAATGACNGTTTTCATTTTGCTTAAATCCAGCATTGTAAAAGGTCACATACTTCTAAGCAGACCCCCTCAAATTACTCAAAACACTTGGAAAGATTTGCATTAGCAGAATTGGTATATTTAACTATATTTTAATGAAGACAGTCAGTGTTCTTTGTCTCTGAAGAAAGGGAGAAATGAAAGGCAAACTGTGATGCTGAAGTTCAGTCACCTGTTTCTGTGTGTCACTCATGAGGCTTAGCATATAATTGACTTTTTTGTTTTACTGTTTGATTAAATTTAGAGGTAGAAAGAGCATTTTAAATCAACATAAGACAAAAGTGATCTTTTCATATTAATTATTTTATTTTTCAAACAAAATTCAACCATGATTTTTTTTCCCCCAATGAAACACATACATCTTTATTTATCCCATCAGGGTAAAGAGGGAATTCACTCGTACTTAGCTTGAAACAATGTCCCTTCTGCTTTTCCAAAGCAGAAAAGTTCCTGACTCTCTTCATTGACTTTACCTGTCTCTTGTTAAGCTCTGGTGCATCGGTGGTGTTTGGACAGAGCTGCACCTGTGCTTGTTTAGCTCTGTCCCAGGTGAGACTGATCCACAGGAAGATCCTTTGAAGATTTCAGATGAAGGAATAAGGGGGGTGGAGAGAGCTAATTGGGGTGGTTTCTGAGAAAGAAGGAAGAGTCATTATGACACATCAGAGGAGTGCCCATCATCTCGGCCTCGGAAAAGAGCTTTGTTTCCAATATTTTGTTTGTATGGAAAATCTAATACCCTGAAGGAAGTAGCTGAGTGGGTTACAGAATATTAGCATTTCCCTGCCCAGGAGAGAGGGGATATAGTCTTCATGGATGAATTTCAGCTGCTTGATTTCTGTTTTCCAGATGCTGGGCTTGGCTCTTCCTTCCCAAGGACATCCAGTTTGTCATGGGCAATTAAACCCGCTGGCCAAGGAAAGTGTAGTTAAGCCAGCTGAACTTGGTATGTGGGTTTTGGTTGTTTATTTTTTTGGTTTTCATACAGGTTATGAAAATATGTCTGTTACACCTGCATGGGACTCCCATGACATCTTGTCTCTTTGGTGGCTCCTGCATGGATCCATAAGGGCTTCAAAGAGGGGAAGACCAAATGTAGCCACGCATGACCTGTGCACTGTCTGCTCAGATTAACAAGCAGTACTGGCCAAGAGTGACTCTGTCACTAAACCCAAGCAGGGTAATCAGGACACATCTGCCTTGAGGGGCTGGAGCCATGCTCTGGTCAGGAGGGTTTTGGTGGATTGGGATGTTCACCATGACTCTGGATTTAGCCGGATGGTCTTATGCATCATGTGGACCAGCAGGAGAGTGGGGCCCTCAGGGGTATGTTGAACACAAGAGCAGTGGTGTCAGTCTCCACTGAGAAGGTGAGCACAAGCATTTCTGATCATGGAGTTCAGCTGGGAGTCCTGAGCCACAGCAGAGATCCTTGGAGAGACTGTGTTGAAGTATTATTCCTTAGGATCTCGAGGAAATGCAATGATGAGTATTCCTTCTAAATGATGAGTGTTCTCTTCTAAAAACCCCATGTATTAGTCATGCAAATGGAGTGGCACTCCCTGGTGACACTAATTTTAGACCCACTAATTAGACCCAAGCAGACCTAATTTTTTTTTAAGCTTTGACTCTGTGTTTTGTTAATGACCAATCTAAAGGCACTGCTCTTCCGCACTCCTACCTGTGCCACTCCACGTTCTGCTGAGGACACTGGGGACAGGAGAGCTGTCAAGTTGTGATAATGGTGCAAAATTCATGGTCTGAATATTCCATCTCAGCATGGCCTTTGCATATCTGAGCACTTAGACATGGCAGCACTGGGGCTGTGCAATGTCACGCAGATAGCATTGCCCTCAGCTCAAGCATGTACTTCACCAAGTGACAAGGTCTTGTGGAAATTAACAGGCATTTGCTTTATCCGGGGGAAGGCACTCAAAGTAAAATGCACATCTCTGAGCTACCAAGTATCTGTGTGTACCTAGAAGAGCTGGAATTTATTTTCTCAGTGAGAATCTGATCTAAATCCTCAGCAGGCAAATGTATTGAGCTTAGTGGACTCTTAATTTAGACACCCAGTGTAGCTCAAAATGCAGAGTAAAACGTTATTTCACATGTACTTGCTTTGGAAGGAGTGAAGTGTGTTTTTTCAGCTGCCTAAGTGAAATGGCATGTTTAAACTGCTGGTGCAAGGCAGCCAGGATTTAAACATCTGTGTCTGATGGGGGGGGGCGAGAAAGTGCATTAACACCACAATTAAATTTGGAAAATTAAGGAAACAAAAATGCAACAGAATGACACTGTAAAGCATTAGGGTTATATGTGCGTGTGGAACCAAGTGTGCCATCAGCATTTCTCAAGTTTTTGCTCTAGGAGGGTGCAGGGCAGCTCTCTCATCTCCACCCTGTTGTTGCTGTTAAATGTTTTATTGAAACTCAGTGGGAGGTACCACCCAGAACACACTCTAATAATGCACAAGAAGATGTCTTCTAAAGAAAACCTCTGCTGTACCTCACAGACAAAATATTTGGTTTGAGCTACTTCTCTGGAATGATGAAGACTGGAGATATATTTGCTGTTCTGTGGATCTTGAAATCCAGAAGAGTCCCCTGGAATTCCACCTGCGAGGCAACGGACACATGGTATGCCAGGCAGAGGGAGGTGTCTGTGGGTGGCTTAGCAGACAAGTCAGCTGGGTTAGCACTAAGTCGTAAGAGTCTGAACTCACCCCCTTGGTCCACTGTGGGCATCAGTCTGTGGTGTCCCACACTGTTTGGGGGTGTTCCGGCCTCCTAATGCTTGAATAAGGCAATTGTCTTTTGTGTGTTTCTCATCTGTACCTTCCTTCACTTTCTGGGTTTTCAAAAGAGCCTGGCCTGAGCCCAGCAGGGCCTTTTGGATTGCAGACTCCTTTTATCACTTCAGGGTGGTTGGATGCCAAAGTCTCCAAGAAGGAGATGGAGCTTTCCATCTCCTCGCTGCTCAGCACTGTGGGGAGTGCTGGCCCTTCATCTGGCACTCTCAGGGTTTTGGGAGAGGGCTTAAACACATCTTGGTGTCCCTTGTGCTCATGTGATTTGAGATGTGGAACCCTCTGAGGTCATCAGAGTGCTCTCTCACACCTCCTAGCTGTCACCTCTGGCCTGTGCCTGAGGCAGGGCCAGTAACTAATGGGTGAGAGATAATGAGCAAAAGAAGCTTGATAAGCTGCTTTAATGGCAAAGCCCAGCACAGGGATGGGGAAAAGTCAGTGTTTCTCTTAATAAGCTGAGGAGGGCTGGGAAGCCACCTTCCCAGTTGCAGGCTGACAGAAGTAAACAATTTCTCCAATGGTTTAAACTTGGTCTCCTAAAAGAGAGATTAATTCTTTCAGGTCTGGTACCACACTCACAACCAACAAATGAGAAGTGGTGAGGAACAGGTCTGTACACAGGCCTGTGTCACTGCCTTCACACCCACAGATCTGCAGGGGTGGTCACTCCAGGACCTACCTGCTATTTGCTGTGGTCTAGAGCAACATTTAAATACATTTAGCTCTTCCTTTCCCCATACTGTGAAAGCTACTATGCATAATGTGCTGTATGGTGACCCCTAATTTCTAGGTGTAGAGCATCCCAGACAGAGCCTTATCTGTCTACATCACTAGTCAGAGATACCAGACATCCAAAAATCTCTGGGTGACGTGGCAACTTCTCAATATCCCACCAATTTTGGTTCCTGAGAAGGGGGAAAGAGGAAAATAGAGGAAAAATAATGACATCTGTGGAAAACAGGACATGTAATGTCCCTATATGGGCCTGGAGACCCAGGTCCTGGGTGCCCAGAGGTGTTGTAGAGAGAACCTGATTAGATTAGGTGGAGAATAAAAGTGTCTTTCAAAATTGAGTTAGATGGGCAACCATAAAAGACTGGACTTAAGGTTCGTAAAACCAATATTCATTATGAAGTTGCTTTACTGTGAAATCACTGTTGGCTCTTTAATACTGTTAAACATAAAATAAAGTAACTATTCTGCAAACTAATTGCCTAGAAAGCAGAGGCAATCCATCTTGGCATTTGTTTATATGCAATGAAGTTTTATAATCTAATTTGCAGATTACTGGCCATGATATTTAAGGCAATTAATAGACTGAGCTGAATTGCTCACTCCCTTATGTGAGGTTTTCACAGAACATATTTCTGGACTAAGAAAGGGTACTTAAAATTCTGCACTCACTTCTGTTTATTAATGGCTGTGCTCCTCTGGAACTGTAGATGTTACCTTGTGAACACAGTTCTGTTTTTATTACTGGTCCTATAAATTAGTATCTTGTAATGGTAATTCAGAAATGAATAAAACTGATTTCCTTTTTTATTTCAAAATTTACCTCTGTTAAATATGTCATTGTTACCCTGACTACATTATGAAACAGCAACAGAATGATAAACTCTTAACGCTCCGATAACTCCCTCTGGCAAGCACCAACAAACTGATGCCTGTAAATATTCTACATGCAAAAAACCTTTGCATCTTACTGCTGTGATTGTAATATTTTTTTTTCCATCTTAGACCACTGTTTCTTCCATCTCATTGTGGATTGTCAACTCCTCAGTGTGAGCAATGCATCTTAGGTCGTGTCACAGCAGTCACTGCCGAAATAGCTGTGGTAGTTTGGGAGGTTACAGTGCTGTGCTGGAAGCCAGGTGAACAGGTTGTGAAAGAGTTCATCACTTTCCT
This sequence comes from Tichodroma muraria, assembly GCA_013390105.1. Lineage (NCBI taxonomy): Eukaryota > Metazoa > Chordata > Aves > Passeriformes > Sittidae > Tichodroma > Tichodroma muraria. The sequence continues at coordinate 30,193 of WAAG01019006.1, read as the reverse complement.
CTTCCCTGAGCCCACACTTTGCCCAGAAGTGAGGGGTCATCCCAGGTCTGGTAAGGTATATGCACAATGTCTAACACCGCAGGGTCAGCTACGTCTCTGATGGAAATCCAAGACACAGCTGTGGTACAAATAGTTTTGACAGATCAAGAGTGGATGTTATAGTTTTAGCCTGTGCTATTTTTATTCCTCAGCCCAAGGGGGATGACAAACCTCTTTGCATATCCCACCCTTGCCACTCTTGGTATGGTTTTCTTGTTTTTTTAAGGGAACCTTCCCCATAATCACTTTTGTCTCCTTCTGGGTTTGTCTCAAGTGGTGGCTGAAGGAAATAGTAAACAAATGGAAGCACCCTGAGTATTCAGCAGCCTCCAGGACCTGGGCCTGTGGTTTGCATGCACCCTCAAAGGCACACGCAGCACTGCAGTGGTGCTTCCTGATCTCACACCATGTACAACCAGCAACACTGGCAATTGAGGGCAGCTCCCAGTGCTAATGCTCAAGCTGAGATTTGCTGACAATGTTAAAGTGGTCACTTAAGATTCTGCAGTAGCCAATGGAGAGAGCTCAGACTCTCCAGTGAACAGTCATCCCATCTGAAGTTTAATAGGGTGTGTAACCTACCCTCTGGAGCTGCATGTGTTAGTCTACTGACTGATGAGGAAGCTCTAATGAGTTATCTTGGGCTTGATGTCTTTACTCATAAATTGTTTTTACTGGGTTAGGTGACTCCTGGTATGAGGACAGAAGCTGAGAATAGACAGCTCTCAGTGACACTTGCATTCAGGTACATATTATTTGATTTAACTTTTCTGACTGTCTGCCCTAAAGCCCTATGCAGCAGCAGTCACTTTACTTAACATCCAGCCAAACAACACCAGAATGAAGTCTACACTGTGCAGAAGCTGTTCTGGGAGTGAAAGGCAGAGGCTCAGTGACGAGAACAAAGAGGTTTCACAGGGGGATTTAGGTGGGCCCAAAGAAACGGACATACAGCTCCTTGTTGCATCACAGACTGTCCCTGAGGATGGAGGCAATACTTAGAGTGCTACCCTGAAAGGACCCACAGGACCTGGGCTCAAAGTGTAGAGCCTTCAAACCCTCACTTTCCAAGCATTGAAAACTTGTCCACTTGATGTGCTGAGGTTTTTACTAAAGAAGTTTCAAAAGGTCAACCACACCTTTCAGACCCAAGGACAGTGCATGGGGCAAAGACTGGAATTCTCAGACCCTCCATAATCCCCAGCCACTTACTTATAGTCCTGTACAGAAACATTTATCCCTGTTTGTATCACGATTTTTTAAAATGATACTTTGGTGGCCATAAAGATGGCTGCAATATATTAGCCTGAAAACATGTTTAAGAGCTGATTGAGCACATAATGAGATGCACTGAGTAAAAAAAGGATTTGAATGCTCATGTCTTTCCCAGAGAAAGAGAAAATTGCATCATCTGTAGAAATATGAGGCATAGTGTAGCAAAGGTGTCAGGTCTCATCTGAAATAATGTAGATGCTGTTGGTCAGTGCTGTTCAGGGAAGATAAATCCTAGCTGATGTGGGTAGCAAAGGGTTTCTAATGGAAATAGACAGTCTTTTCCTCAGCAGGCTGCTGGAAAACTCATAGAGGGCAAAACAAAAGCTCAGAAGAAATTTGGTTATCTCAAATGAATCTAGAAGTAAGTCATTAGGAGCTAGAGCTGCTTCATTGCAATATATTGTCAGCACAAAAATTAAGCACTAGTTATCAATGAATGTAGATTGGAAGTTAAAAATGCACAGTAAAACAAAATCTGAAAAGTTTTTTAGCACAGCTACACACAGCTTGACTACAGAAGAACTAGCTTTGTTGATGAGACATCACTCGCCCCAGGCTCTTTTAAATGAATACTATAATAAAAATAAAAAAACTGAATTGGTTGAAAAGCACTGCTTAATTTCATTAAATTCACTTGCACAGGTGCACATTAGGTCAAGAGCCCAACAGATCATGCAACAGCACTGAGGAATGCTATTCCAGAAAACAAATACAACTGCAGCAGTGATGCACATTCGCAGACTCCACACCCTCTATTGGGACTCTGTATTCAGCTGGACTCATGATATCTGAGTCTGCTGAGGCCATAATCTTGTAAATGTCAAATTAATATTAAACAATCATAATATGAAACCCAGACCTTTCAAATTGACTAAGATGGTTATTGAATGTTAATTACTATGCCGCTATTAAGTCATACTTTGAGTTACGACATGTTTATTTTTCTAGTTATTAACCTTCAGGGTTTTTTAAATTAGGATTGTCCCAGTGCACCATTAGTGCTAAGTTCTTGCATGCTAAATTAAATAGAATATAAACTGGAAGAACATGGGAGGTCAGCTTTCTGAATACTTTAATGTAAGGCTTTTCTTTAATCTACATCTTTTCTTGACAGAGGTTTAAGTGCCACAGGCTGTTTCATGAAGTAGAGGAAGTTTGGAGTTTCTCTGGGAACTGGACTCCTCTCCTGGCTTGCTTGGTATGGGTGTGATAACTGGGTGGGGATGTACTGGGGAATGGGTGATGGGAGATTCCACGTCGTTTGAACCTTCCCTGTTTAGGACAGAAGCAGCTCGTGCCCAAGGCTGCCCAGTCCCTGCTGAGCTCAGAACAGAAGTGTGGTACTGATGGATGGGAGATGCAGGAGGTGCTACTGGGTGTCAGCTCCCACTGCCAGAGCTCAGCAGGAAATGCCAGGAATTCAGCTGCCAAATTTCTTGCATCATATGGTGCAATTGATCAATTGCACCTGATCAATTCATCAGGTGCAAGCTACCAGGATTCCTGAAATCTTGCACAGGCTGAAGGGGAACCTGGAAGACAGATGTCTTTCTCATGTTAAGAGGCAGAAGAAAGTAGGCCAACCTCATCTCAAAACTGAGAGAGGCAGTAGCACTGTGACAGATGGCCCTGTGCAAGGACAGCTGGTCAGCTCAGAGTCCATTCACTGCTGCTGATGGGAAGCCACCCCACTTCCCACTCATATTTCTCATATGCGAACATGGTCTGCTGCTGTAAACCAGAATCCTTACTTCTGGCTTGCCTCTCTGGGAATTCCAGTTCTTATACTTACCTACAAGAGCTTTTTCTGGCCTTTTGAGGTTTCTTGAAAGGGGGCATTTTCTTGAAAGGCCGGGCATTGCCTCATGGTTGGCATAGAGGTGACAAAAAGCCTCAATTCTCTTCCCAGCCCAGGCAGCTTCTGCCAGGGGACTCTGGTCTGGTATTCTTGTTTTGCCAGGTATTACCCTCACGCTTGTGGAAGAATTTTTTGCAAGGCTTTTTGTACTCCAATGATAGTCACCATCATGAAGAAGTGCCTTCAGAGGGTCCAAGAAATGTATATAGCCTCTAGCTGTGATGGTATATCAGGAAAGTTTTGTGCAATCTCACTCTTGTCCATACAACAGATGATATTTCCAAGACTCTTCTTATTCCAAAGCAGTGTCTGTCAAAGCTAATTACTGTTCAGACATAAGTCATCTGGGGAGTGAGACTGCTTAGCAATGAGCAGCCTGTGGGTTGCTTGCACAGCTCTACAGACGAATGATTCAGAGAGGTTCAATCAGGGAAGCTTTCAGCACTTGGATGGAGCCAGAGCCTCTGGTTTGTATCACTCATGAGCAGCACTATTTTCTTAGTGAACAGTTGCCAAAAAAGCAAGGCAAGGGAAGTGTGCCAATCAGCAAATTAGAGATGAGTTTGAAATCAATCCTTCTCCTAGCCGGTGTCATATTCTAGGTGTCCATCTAACCTGGATAGATTTCTAACAATATTTTCTGCAATACCTCCTCACTGAGGGAAGAAAGAATTTTCTCAAACACTTGATAGGGAACCCTTCACTAAGTTCACCCTAAAGAGAGAGTGGCAGTGGAGGAGGAGGAAGCTGACCAGAGGCCTTCCCCCTCAGATTTCTACACGTGGTGGCTTCATTTGGCAGTCTGCTGGCTCCAGGAATGACATTTCTCTTCCTAGATGGTATTCCTCTGGCAGCCTGGAGAGTCGTCCTTATCACTGCATTTATGATTATCAAAAGCTTCTAAGAGAGTTTTCAGAAAGAACAGTCCCAACCATGCTGAGATCTGTTTGCGGGGCATGACAAGGGACTTTTAGAGCAACTGGGTTGATGAAAGGGAGCATAGGAAGGTGAGGAGAAAAGCAAATTCAATAAGTTCCTTCCAGATCTTTTTTAAAGCCGAGTGAATAATTCACAATGAATAATTTACTTGCTGGCATCAGGCTTTTATCTTCTTTAGGGATATGCTACAAGCAGAATGTAGGTCCTCACGTTTGTCTGTTTGAATTATATGAGTATTTTTTTTGTGTAATTCTCTATAGCTTGGTTAAGCATCTTAGACTTCCAGCTTTGTTACTTTCTTGCAGATTGTTGTATGAAGTGGTTCCTCCTTTGTGGATTAAAGCAGAAGCACTTGTGCCATGGCCATTCATCATGCAAATTTGATTTCTGTGACTAAAACACACTTGAAAATAATAATTGAAGTTCCAGTAAATAGTTTAGGAACACATGAATGGGTAAAGGAAATTTAATAGACTCAGATGGCTTTTCATACTCCTACACCATATATTCTTTTCACACCACTGAAAGCTCATAGTTCTTTAAATTTAAGGTTAAATATTTACAAGCATGGCATGAACTTTGATATATCTCAAGTTCCAGTGCTTGTTGGGCTCTCCATTGATTACTTGGATTTGTAATTTTCTTGTAAATGGGTGTGATTCTGGTCATGTCATTGCTTATGGAAGTATCCTCAACTTTAATTTACTATTTTCATGTCAAAACAGTGGCAGGTCTTACTTTATTAACTTCTTATAAATAGAGGTAAAGGCTTTAACTCGTCTTGATAAAATAATTTTTTCTGCATTTGTCTTTGCTGAAACAAGTGGCCTCCTGGCACTTGTCATATAACTAAACAACATTTCACTCAAACACACATCTGTGATTCAAGAACGCAAATCAAAATTCATAATGGGATTTTATTCTCTCACAAATGTCACAGCTGACTGGAGGGACAGCTTTGACTTTGAGTGGTTAAACATATATCATGGCAGTACTTGAGAAATTTACTTTCACTGAAAAATAGAGCCCCTATTTGCTCACTGAAGAAAAAAACTACAGGAAAGAATAAGAAATAGAAGCTCTGTAACAGATGGAATCAGGTCTTGCAATTTACTTTGAGCTCTGTCTTGCCTTTATTCATACCTTTAGTAACAGAGACCTTTTGTTAGAAGAAGAGACCTTCTTGGTCTCCTGTTGAAGACAGCAGGTGCCTATTGGTTTCTGGATATCCATGAACAGGCAGCGTAATGTGCTTCTAGCTGGGGGTTTTCCTACCATATTTCGTTACCAGAACCTCAAATTATGTGCCCAGCAACCACCACCTCTAACAAAGGTAACCCACCATGATAGCACAAATCTATGCTTATTTATCCCTGCCAAAGTTCTACCAGTGATAATACTGGAACTGGAGGACTTGTCTGTATATAAACCAATCTGCAAGTGCTTTATGTCTTCTTACTGGTATCAATTTTCCTATTAATCCACAGTTTGCAGTAATATTTTTTCTGTGAATGATTGTAAACAGTTACTTTGTTGACCAATCGTAGGAGCTATTTATCTTAAAATACAGGGGGAGAGAAAGAAGACATCTAATCAATTATTTTGCTAATGTCTCAGAATCATGGAGCAGAGAATCACAGAATTAATGAGGTTGGAAAAGACATCTGAGATTATCAAGTCCAACCTATGACCAAACACCACCTTGTCAACCAGACCACGCCACTGAGTGCCACATCCAGGTTTCCTTAAACACCTCCAGGGATAGTGACTCCACCATCCTCTTGAGTAGACTCTTCCCATATGTAATCATCCTTTCTGTGAAGAAATTCCTCCTAATGTTCAATATAAACCTCCCCTGCTGCACCTTGAGGCCGTGTCCTCTCATCCTGCCGCTGATTTCCCGGGGGCAGAGCCCGACCCCCACCTGGCTGCACCCTCCTGTCAGGGGCTTGTAGAGAGCGATAAGGTCACCCTTGAGCCTCCTTTTCTCCAAGATAAACAAACCCAGCTCCCTCAGCTGCTCCTCACAGGACTCCTGCTCCAAACCCTTCACCAGCTCCATTCCACTTCTCGGCGCCCCACCCCCAGCACATCAATGCCCTTCCTGAACTGAGGGACCCAGAACTGGGCACAGCACTCGAGGTGTGGCCTCGATGTCATAGTTTTAGGCCTTGAAACAAAACAACAAGTCTGTAGTTTTACCTGTCTATCCAACAAGTTCCTTTAAATTTTTTTTCTTCTTCTGTCTTGACAACCTGCAGTGAATAATGAACAATGTTTTTCCTCTTGTGCTACAAAATTTATGCACGTAAATAGTGGAAAATGGCTAAGCCATAGGTAAGTTTGCAAATATACCTTGAAGCCGTAGATCATACACTTGTATGCAGATGGCTCCCTACAGATGATCATTACTCTGAGACTTGCAGAGCTCAGGAAAAACCTAGAATTTCCTCAAGGACATCACAAATCATAAATAGCTCCTGGTGTTTGACAAATTTTACCCTGCTCAACTGTGGAGTGAATTCAGGAGCTAGAGATGGAAAAGCCATCCACACTTCCAGATTCTTCATTTTAGTTGAGTCCAAAAATGTAGGAATAAGCTGTTTCCTTAAAATCCCTTGGCAAAGGAGAAACCTTGCTCGTCAAACTCAAGAGCGACTGAACACGTCATTTCCGTAGTCCCCTCCTTACAGAACTTCAGATTGGGTTAGTGTAGGGGGAAAATGTAATAGCCTTGGGATATTTGTCATGGTGCTGTTGAAATAGATTTAGTTAGATATTTTATAATCTGATGCCTTGCAGCATTTTGAGACATATTTTAAAACTTACCTTAATCTTGCATTATGCATATTTTCCCCTTTCAAGACACATTTAAGTAGCCTGTTTCTCCACTCCTTGCAATAGCAAACAAGCTGTTTTTCTTCAGGGATGAAGCCAAATCTCGTAGGAGGGCAGGAGCAGATCACATTGTGTGACAGCTCATAGTTTCTGATGGTTGTGAGGAAAGGGTGACCCACTGCAGACAGCCATGTTGGGCCCTGTGATTAAAAAACCCCTTGAAACTGTCTCAGCTCTTTGGTGGCTTGAAGCAAGAGGCTGAAGGACAGAGCTCCCTGATTGGGTACCTTTGCGGATTTAAGGAAGTTGGGCCCCTGTTCTCTCTCAGTGGAGATGACTTGCACACAAGGAGTGGTGACAAGCATAGCTGCTGGCATGTGTGTGATCACAGGAGCTGCATCCACTGCAGGAAAAAAGGTCACATCTCAGAAGAGAGAAATCAGTAAATGCCACCGCCAGGTGTAGGACAAGGGACTTTCCTTGAGTGTCGATATCTGTGACCCAAAACCAAGGAGAGAGGATCCCAGAAATTACCTTCTTGTGTGTCCATGAATGAGTTTAGACTACTTCTTGAGAGGTGACCCCTTTGTGCATGAGTGGCTTCCCCCTCCCACACCTCTTGGGGGAAAATGTGCTGGGAGAGGGAAGCCCTTGCCATCACCACCCAGGCTTGGTGATGCAGCTTGTGGGGAGGGGAGTGGATTTCACTGATCTGTGGATTTAAATGAAACAAACCAAATTTCCCTATCTGTCCCAGGCCCTACAGAAAAGGGGAGGTATGGCTATGCCACAGATGTCCTGGATTACCTTCCTAGGGCAATGTCTGCAATCCCCCAGGTCACTGTGTTCCCTTTGATAAAACATAGTGGTAGCAATCAAGAGAGTTTGGGCAAATGTAGTCCAGAGCTGTACATGCCACAGCTGACCTGCCAGATGTAACTTCCAGAACACAAGGAAGGATTTCTGCTGCCTTCATGGAGACAGTAATTTGATTCTCTTTTCTATCCTGGTGCCAATTTCTATAAAAGTTGCAGGAATGACATGTGTCAGAGAATTCAGCTCTGTCTGAATTTGTCTGAAACTTTTAATTGGGTTCCAAAACCATGGGGGGAGGGAGGGGAGTGAGCACGTGGGAGTTGGAAGATGAACAGACATTGTCATTAGATGGAGCCTAACATTTTAGGAAACGAAGCCAAAATTCTGCTTTTTCAGTGGGGTGATACGAGCGTTGACACACTGAAATCCAGGAGGCTTCTGAGCCCCACAAAACAGGGGTCTGACAGGTCTGTCAGGGCACACCTGCTCTAGAGGACCGGCCTTCCTGCCAGGACGCTCTGCTTATTTTTAAAGGCTTTCAAGAGCCATCTTCCATTTACACCTAACATTTAAACAAGGGGCTTATTTTCAGGGCTAATTTGTCCCTGCGCCTTGAGCGGCCGCGTTCTGGCGATCAGCCGCCCGCGGCCCCCGAGCCGCGGGAGCCCGGCGGGGATGGCGGCGCGTCCTCCCGGGAAGGGGGAAGGGGGAAGGGGGGGCTGCCGGCTCCATGCGGTACCGGCAGCGTGATCAGAGCGCTAACACAACAGCCTGTGTAATTACATGTTCCTGGGAAGTGTGTTAGCTCCGTGGGGAGCTGAGTCCATTTGGAGGGGAGGAGGAGGAAGAGACTTTCTTTGGGGGGGAGAGACGGGGGGGAAGGTGAAAAGGGTCAGCGAGTAACCCAGCTCTCACTCGAATATGATAAAGGTAATTGTTGCTCTCAAGTGAGCACCGGGTGCTTCCTGGCTCTGGCTGCTCTCATCGCTCGTGTCTGTGTTATGCAGGCGTCTGCTCTCCCGAGCAGGCGAAGCAGGGCTTTGCGAGAAGACAGAAGAGCTTTGACCCTGTTGGAAGCGGTACGTGGCGATATTTGACGTTGTTTCTGCGCTAGCATCACCGGGGCAGGGAGGAAGATGCAGAGTCAGGGGCACGGCACTTCTGTGCTACCTAGGATTTATTTAGGTGGAGTAAGGACCATGGCAATTAAGAACGATTAATTACAGTCCTCGAGCTGGGGCAGGGGGAGGATGGCTTGGACCTAACCTGTCATGTAGGTGTTTGATACATGTCCTATGCTGCTGCTGCTTTCTGTGGTGGCGTGCGTCCGAGCTTTAAATATCCTGCAGTTCCCGATATCTTGTTTCTCCAGCTGGCTCTCTGTTTCATTTTCCTCTTCTCTCTAGTGTAAAATTTGGCCTAGCTTAAGCTTCTTTCCCTGGCTGTGAAGGTTATTTCCTTCCCTCCTCTCCTCCCCACCCCCTCATCCATCCTCTCCTCCTCTTGCAAATGCTCTCCGACCCTGATTTGGGGTTTCTCTCCCTGCAGTTAGCTGTGGGCTCTGTGGATGCTTTGCTGTGACGGAGGGCCGAGGGCTGACCAAGTCGTGGGGAGGATTTGTATGTAGGAAGAGAGGAGATGGCTGTGCAGCGTGCTCCCGAATCTGCTCTGAGCTTGCTGATGGTAAGTACTTGCTGAAATCCATTTGGGAAAGGGGGGTGGGCGAGGGGAGCTGCACTGCATGGATTCAAGGCTCCAAATCCACAGGGGGATTTTGTGTGAGCTGGTGCTTGGCTTTTACAGGTCCCAGGGAACTTTGCAAAAGGCTCAGCTGGGGCTTGCATGGAGACATTCCTCCCACTATGGGTTATAGCACATCTGGACCAATGCTCAAGGCAGGATTTTGAAGTCACCTTTCCGGCAGAGCTGGCACCTGTGTTCGGGGTTTATCCTGAGCAGCAGATTTCATTTTGTTCATTAAATCTGTGTCTTGCATTTTGATGTTCTCCTGCTTTTGCCCTTGCTGATTGTGAGACAACTTAAAAGATGGGAGGGAGAGCTTGATTTCTCTGCTGGTTGGGAGGAACGTTGTTAGCTGTGACCAGACTCAGCTGTGGTATCACTTGGGGAATGGTCCTCTAATGCAGTGAATCGCCATTCGACTTGCTGCAGAGTGTGTCAGATCTCCTACTGACTGCAGACCACAGGGTAATGACTGGTATTTATCCGAGCTATTTGCTACAACATGTTGAGCCACTGACCTACTTCTGAAAGTTCTGCATATTTATAATATTTTAAAGAAGATTATTTAGCAGAACACGTGGCTAACTCTAGAAACATGCCAGTGTCCTGCTGCAATTAAAATAAACCCTTTTGGTGGGGTATTAGAGAGTTGCTTAGCTTTACTGATTTTTTTTTTATTTTTTTTTTCCTCTCTGGTACTTCTGTTGCCATTTTCTGTGCAGCAGCATCAGAGATGGGTTTAGTGTAAGATCTCTGCTGGATGTTTTTCTACTTAAATGTCACTGTAACATTTCTGCTGGAGAGTTGTTATAAGTAGCAGCATGTGTGTATGCACATGTGCGTGAGAATGCATAGGTACATTGGCATTATATACATATTTATATAATTATTGTCATTAGTACTGATCTCTCTTCTGATTGCGTTAGGAAATGGTCTCTAGCACAGAGACATGATGAGTTTAGTAAAGGGAATGATGCAGGATAAGAGCCCTGCAGTGCCTAAGGTTGTTAACAAAGGTCAAGTTGAGAAAAGCAGATTTTATGTCCATTACTCAAAATGCTAAGCATGCTATTAAACCTCTGCATGGTTTGTTTTATATTTGTCAGTGACTGACTTGCTGTGCCAGCTCATTTTATTTCCTCTTGCTTACCTCTGGCCCTCCTGGCTTTTTAAACGACCTCTTTCTAATTTCTCTTTCAAAAATAAATTGATGAGTGTCTGTGACCCCATTCACTGGGTCATTGTTTTGGCTCTATATGCTTTTAGTTTCAGTACCCTCTGAATTCCCTAGTTAAACCTCTCTTTCTCCAATCTCTGTACTCCTTGAACAGACCTTGTCAAACTTCAGGGCAGTGCCAAGCTGTCAGCAAATTTTCTCTTCTAAAATGTGGCTTCCTGCATGGCCTCGCCCCAGTTGTTGTTCTGAGGTGTGTCAGGTGTTTCTACAGCTCTGGGCTGTAACCAGGACTCCTTGGGTCTCTTCACCTTGGGCACAGACCCACGTGGATAGGCTGGATTGGGTTGGGGGTCTGCAGCCAAAGGGGTTCCTGCCTTTGACCCTGTGGATGGCTGGGGGTGGAGGTGTATTTCTGGGTTGAGAATGGGTTCATGTGACAGTGGGCTCTGCTCCAGGATGGTCTGGTACTAAAGATTGGTTATGGGTGTGGAAAAGGTGATTTGCTATGGAAAATGCTCCACTTTGCTTCTTTTGCCTTGCGTTTTTCTTGGGTTGTGAATCAGCTTAGTTAGTTAACTATAAGAAACCTCATCCTTTCCCCTTCTGCTCTGCCTTGGCTTTGATTGCATGCCTGAGCAGGCTACCCTTGAATCAATAATAAATTCTTGCATAATTCATCCCACAATTAGCAGCTATGAAGGCATCTCTTCTAAAACTGCCACCCTCCAGAGATTCAAAGATTAGATGTCTTTGGGAAGTCCACGAAGTAGACTTTAATACTTCAATGAGAATTCTCCAGTGAGAGAGCTTTCTTTTAGCAGTGAGAAGTATTTCAGTACTGCATTTCCCCTGCAATAGGATGCAGAATGTGCATCCAGCCATCCACTTTTCAAGAGACATAATCATCAGCAGCATTTGGCAGCGCTGCATCATAGTCTGAAAATATCTCCTTCTCAATGGGGTACCTCAGAGCACTTTGTGCTGCAGATAAAGAAACCAAGGTACAGAGCCATTAATTGCCTTTCCTGGAATTTGATGCACTGAGTGATCCAAATCAGGAGTTTGCTTATCCCAAAATCGTTTCTGGTCGATGAAGAAAGATGGACATCTCTGGGGTATGGGGTTTCTCTCCTATAGAAGGCTATTCATAGGACATGGATATCTAGCACCAGTATGGCCCAGCAGAGAGCTGCTCACAGGACTAGGTGGCACTTCAGGGTTCCAGCTGTGCTGACAACTCATGACTTACCTGTGTCCAGTAAATGCTACCTAGGACACGGTGTTGCTGTGGCCCAGAGCAGCTCCCAGTTGCACATTTCTTGTGCAGCCATTGCCTCAATACACTTGCAGTCTTAGGTGAACNATTTATATTGTTTTCTAGCAGTTCAATACTCTGGTCTGTTTTTCCCCCCTGTTTATAGTGATTTTCTTTTTTTTTTTTTTATTCTCCCAGACCAGGGAAAAGGCTCAATGAAGGAGAATTTCAGTCTTAAACATATATTTTCCTAAAATAAAAATATTGTTTTCATACAAAGACTGCAGTCTGCAAATATAACTGCAACTTGTCCAGTCTGGTAAATATCTTGTACTACAAATGACTCTGGAATGTGCCTGGTCTGCAGGACTCCGGCCTCTACCTTGCTCCAGAAATCACAGGATATGAGGGATGTTGCCTGGTTCAGCATGAAGGAAATTGGGCAGAGCTGTGCTCAAAGTGACTCTGCCTGTAGCATTATCAAATCATTAAAACAGAGCTTCCTTGGCTTCCGTGAATCAAGAGAGGGGAGCATCTAAGCATGAAATAACAAATACCGTGTCTTGTTAGGACTGATAACACCTGCTGTGTTAAGATCATTAATACTGATAGGAGTGATAGCAATAGGTTTTTATGTCTATCTTATGAGTATATTGTAAAATTTTAAAGCTGCAGACATATTGATTGCACATATTTTAACAGCACAATAAGTTACGATACCTGGTGCCTCCTGAGACAGCATTACTGCATCTTGTGAAAATACATCTTAGGGACTTGACTTCCAAACTATTCCAGGTCATAACACTAGCACTAATTAATCTGTGTTAAGTGACAACAGAAGTTCCAATGAGCAACATATATGGCTCAATGTTTACCAATTAATCTAAAATGAACTTAAAATGGTAGGGAAGCACAGTTCTCTGTTCTCAGTAAAGCTCCAGCTTTTAGCTTCAGCTAGCTGCTCTCACCCTCTCCATCAAGATGAAGTTTTTTCCCTGTTTATAAGCCAGCTTTATTCTTTCTGATCTCTGACAAATATTTTCCTTGAAGAAATAACAATATAACATTAGAAAATAAATACACTTGTAAATTAATGGTAACTGCTTGTGTTTGGAGGAGTATCATTAATATCAGGGGTCTGTGTGATGCTTTCATGTGGTGAAATTCATTCTTTTGGGTCTGAGTTACATACAAGCTGAGGCTGGAATAGAGGTGCATATGAGATTTCCTAAGTGACCTTTATTGCATGGGACTTGGTTATCTCTATAGTTCAAGGAGAAAAAGGCCAGCAGGGCATTTGGAGCATTAACTCAGTCTGTGGTGTTCACAATGCCCAGGGTGAAGAAGGAGAATTTGGGTGGCCAGCACAGTATCAAGGCTGCTGACCTTGGTGTTTCCTTGTTCTACTGGGAGGCAGACACCTGCAAAAGAAGATGTGAAAACTGCTCTGTTTCTAAAGTGCATCAGAAATAATGAACATCTGAGTGCTATTGTCCACAGAAAATCCCTGATTTGTAATGTGGTTCCAGTCCTTGTTTTTAAGAGGGCTCTCCTGAATCATCCTTCCATCCCTCAAGCAAAGCTACACTGGAATCCTCAAAACAATGTGAATCTCCTTGATCTGATAATTTTTCTGGAGTGTAGCAATGAACTCTACGGAATTGCTCTTAAAACACACTCCAGGATTTAACTGTACCCTTACAAAACCCTGTGAGGGCCATGCTCTGCTTGGTTGGCTTCTTGACTTGACAACATTCCAGATATTCCATAAATTATTTCATATGTTTAACTGCTACATTTTATGTCTGAAGTCTGCCCTTGTGAAGACAAATTTGGTAACTAAAATGATATAGAGCTTCCAAGCCCCATTTAGACCTAGGACTGTGCCTTTCCCCCATAAAGCTGTGCTCTGTTCCCCTCAAACCTCTAGACAGATTGCAGCAGCACAGCTCAGCTTGGAGGATCATATTAAAACCGTTGGGAGCAACAAGGTTACAGAGGAAGGATGAGGTCATTTTTTGCCTCTCTCATCTCAGGCTTAAATTATTTCTGTGTTGACAGTGTGCAAAAGCCCTCGACATTCAAACCTCCTCGCTGCAACCTCATCTACAGACCACGCTGCCCTGGAAGGTCAATGCTTGGCACGCTCTTTCCACGAAAACAAATCCCACTCATTGCTTTCCGTGGCGTGGTGAGGAGGTTAATGCAGCTCCCAGCTGATGCTTGAGGCAGGGTGACGTGTCAGCCGTGCGTGACCGATGCGCACCGCTCTGGGTGTGAGCAGCATTGCTTGGGAATGAATAAAGCCTTCCCCCAGGATCCCGCTGCGCCGCGGACATCTGGCCCTCTTCAGCTCCGTGCCCAAAATGAGGTCTGTGGGGACATTTGCACAGCGAGGGGAGGCGATTATGCAGCCCTCTCCATGCTACTTTCACAGATATTTCCACCGTGCAGGTGTGTGGGCTCCACCCGTGGCCTTGCCAGGAGGTCTGGGCGGGAGATGATAATGTGCCACGGCACCCGGAGGTCGCTGGGGAGGATCTGTGCTGGCAGGAATCTCCCTTCCTCCCTGGCTCTGTCCTTGCTCCAGCCAGGCAGTAATTTTGCTAATGGGCTTCACGAGCAGCAGTAGCTGAGCTGTGCTGGTTGCTCTTTTAGAGGATGGGCTGAGAGTAGCAAATTCCTGCTTGGTGCTGTGTGGCTGCATGCTACCGTAGACTGGGAATTTAGCCATTTCTTGTTGCTGATTTCCCCTGTAGCACTGAATTATTTCTGAGCTTTACTATTTGCCTTTGTAAACTTGCAGTAAGTCTTCAAACACAGTGATTTAATTCAGCTAAATGAGATTAAACACTCCCCGGGATTACTCTTGGCTTCCCTGTGGTGGATGTCACCTTTTAGCCATCTGAGCTGCACGACTATAAAATTGTTATCCTTCGATTCTGCTCTAGTGCATGCCATCAATTTTCTTTTCCCTGTCCCTCTGCTTGAGCATGCTATTGAAGAAGCCGACCATAATATTTGCACATCTGAATTCTCACATTTATTACTATGCCTTAAAAAAAGAGTAAGGGGGATTACTGATTTACCTCTTTTTTTTAATTATGTATATGGCTTTTGCTTTGTGTTCTAGCTGTTCGTTCTGAATGACTGATAAAATTATCTCATCAGAGATGTGGCCATTGATTTAATTTTCTTTTTCCAATGCTATACAGCATTGCTATTTGTAGAAGAGAATTAGTGGGCACTTGAGTAAATGATCATTATGATTAATTGGAGCATTTCTACAATTAGAAGAAAAGTAACACACTAACAAGTTGAAAAGATCTCTAAATAAGTCAGCTCCTATTCACAATATATAAAAGAATCATATCACTTTGGCTTTTCAAAAATAAAATGCATTGGAAAACTTGACTGATATCCCTAAACTAAAAAAAAATGTTAAAAATGCTATAATTGCCCTAATAAAGATGCAAGGTTATGAATAGCTATTAATACATGAGGAGGACTTGTGACATTGGAAAATTGCAATTTTTCCCATTCTTCGCCTTCTGGTTACGAATGTCATACTTCTGTAATTACTGTACTCGTAATTTCTCAGCATGGCAATGATCCAGCCTGTTGACAGGCTAATGTGGTTAGCACATCAGGGCTCGGAGATCTATGGAAGTCCCATGTGGATCCCTCCTCAGTACATCCCATGAAAATGCAGATTTTCGTGATGTGGCACCTAAAGCTGCTGTGCTCAGGAGGCCAGTCCTGCCAGCACCTTTGTGTCGTGTGTCTTGCTGAAAACAAAAGCCACCACAGTTGGTGGCTGACACCCCACCAAAATCTGGTTGCAGGGGTGTCAGAGAGACTGGATGGAGGTCTGGGCTTTCACCAGCCAACACACTGTTCCCAGCTCTCCGAAAGCACCGCAAAGGCTGCCAGGGAGTGTGTGTTTCCACCTTTGCCATCACAGGCAAACCTTGGGTAAACACCTCCCTGTGCTTCATTGGACAGACACATACATCTTACATTTAACCCCCACGTGTCTTAATTCTTTCTGCTTTTAACTATCAGCAAGCACAGAAACTCGCAGAAGTGCATGAAATCAGACATTCATAAAGACGTTTAATGGATCAAACTAAGCTGAGCACATCATCCATTTCAAGAGATATGAATTTTCTTGTTTAAATGAGTTCTTTTACTGCCTGCAGCTCTCAAAGCACGTGATCAGAGTTCCTGCTTGCTTTTTTGAAGGATCTTATATTAGGGAGTCCTGCTCAGAGCCCTGTTGGCATGCACTTGTCTAGCAGCAGTGCCTGAGACCAAGTCTTGATGGAAGGCACTGAGATACCAGTGTTCCTTGAGAAGCCTCCCAGGCACAAAGACACCCACAGAGTGTTTGCATTTTGTGGAAACAAAAGCCACAGTGAAGGCCAGAAACATATTTAGAGGAATGGATCTACAGGCACAATCTGATCAGCTTTTTGCATCCTTCATGGGACTGAAGCTGGTAATTCCCAAATTAAAGCCAGCAACTCCTAGAGCTAGCTCTAGTGCCTGGCCTTAGCTTTTCAGGTCCCCAAAAACCTAGTGATAGTGCTGAAATACAAACAACTGACCAGGAACAATGGCACTTGAGCCTAAAGTGCTTGGTTTTTGGGGCGTTTTGCAAAAGCCTTGCTGAAACAATAAAATGTAATGAATGAACATAAACTGGGAGAGCACAAACCTGGGTGCATAAATAATCTACCCCAACATCTTTGTAAATCTGTTGCAGGGATATTGGGGCACCGCAAAAATTGCTAAAAGCAGGATAGCCCTTCCTCTTCCTGTCCTTACTCCAGCACACACTGCCCACCTCTTGCCAGTGAAGGAATGTTCTCTGCAGTGTGTCCCTCACCATTCTCCCTTCTCTCAATCCATTTACAACAACCAGAGAGATGAAAATTATTTTTAGGGAGGCTTTTCTAGCGCAGAAGCAGAATTCACACAGAGCCTTGCTCCACAATATTTTTCTGTCTGTGGGCAGGCTGTGATAATCTTCGTATTGCAAGACACTCGGCTTTGGCTCCCCGTAATTTGCGCGAAGTTAATGGAGGAGTGTTGTAGAACATATGTTTGGCTTAATATAGGTTCAAGGGGTTTTTTAGTCTAATATACTGAAATAAAATCCAGGACACCTTCGCAGTAAATAAGATTGACAAGTTTTTCATTTTTTAATAATATGAGGCTAATTGAGCCGTAGTGGTCAGAGCACATTGTATTTCCTGGTAATTAATTGCTGGCTGCAATAGTTGACTGCATAAAACTACGCCTCGGGCCATTAACCCCAGGTCGTTAGTACTCAAGGAAATGTCTAGTGAAGGTCATTATTACTGCTCTATATAAGCTAATGTAATAGAAAATACTTGGCATGAGCTTTTCAAGAAACCATTTTCCCTGTTCTGGTCTCATTTCAGAGATCTGGGTGCAAAGGCTGTTCCCAATTAGTCTGCATTTACATTCACTTTCAGGGGGTTAGAGTTTTGCCCACTTTCATAAAAGCAGAAGTCATTTAATTGGAATGTTTGAGAGGTTGCTCATTTAGCTTTATGTGGCCTGAAATGTTGGCCTTCCCAAAAGATTGACACAGCTTTGTGCTGTCCGTTCCAGGGGGATGGACAGCAACTGAGTGAAAAACCAACAGATCCCTTGTGTTGACTTCTTTAGCAGCAGGCACAGACTCTGGGTGGGTGCCTGTGGGGCAAATGGGGCAGTACTTGCACCATGGGGAACCACTGGTGTTTGTGTCCTGATATCTCTGCTTTGGTTTGGGTTTCCGAGGTTTTGGTGGTGGACCAAAACCAGCCTTCTCACATAAAACAGCCCTTCTTTTGCTTGTCTTGTCATCTCTGGAAGGGCTTCCAATTCCCAGATCAAGAAGGAGCTATAGGTAGATTTGTGTTTGTGCTGTCCTTCAAACTGCTCTGTAGGTCGGAGTCCCCAGAGCAGCAGAATGATATTGCTACTGCTGAAGTTAAAAAACCACAGTTGTTAGGATTAATTTACTTCCTCCCCTGGTGTAGTTGAGAATTCCTTTTTCGTTGTTTTGTTCAAGACAAAGTGATAATGGAAAAAAAAACAAACCCAACATTTTTTAGTATTTTGCTTTAACAAGATATTAGTAACAATAGCACATATTTATTACCTTAAAAACAGCTAAGCAGTTTTATCTTGAATTCTGTTTTCTCTAATCATGTGTTTAAAATGGAGTGAGTACTTTGCACAAACCAAAATCCTTGAATCAATATTATGAGACTGCTGGCTCTAATGACGTTGTGAGGAAGCACTTCAGCTCTAAATAGACAAAATTACAGACTGCAGAACATACACAGTGATGGCATAAGAAAAAGGATGGGGGAGTTTTGTAGTCTGCTGATGTTCATAGCAGTGTTTCATTTTTTTCATCCCCACTTCGAAATTTTGGTTTGGAATCAGGAGTTAAATAAATTATGTGAAGAGACCTATTTTGCCCTCTTGATCAATACAGAAACTTCCTTTGTCACCATGCTTATATAAGCAAATGCTTACTTGTTCAGAGTCCCCTGCTGATGGAATGCCTCTCTCAACTCTGTTCCTCAGGATCTAATATTCAGTGCCTTGGAAGAAATAATGAACTAACCATGCTGCTTACATTAGTTCCAACACAAATGTTTTTGTATTGTGTGAATGTTTTGAGCTATTCTTCCGTCAAAGCTGTGCTACTAGACTTCTTTGGTCAGGCAGGGCTTAGGTCAATTTAGGGAGTTTCTGATTATTGGATGTCCCACTTAAATTTGAAGATCTAAATAAAGAATCATGCATGTGAAGTTTCTGAGAAAGCTTTGATGCACCAGTAAGAATTAAACCTCAGCTGCAAAGTCCAGAGGTGCTTGGTTTCTTGGGCATGGATCCTGTTTTGAATGATCCTGTTTGGTTTGTCTCTGTTTAGTGATTATCCCTTCCAAATTTAGGTTTTAATATTGACTTCCTAAACTTCCAAGAAAACTCATACGTGCTCTCATTGCAAATAAAATGTGTTTGCTGTGGCTAACCATGAATATATTTGGGGGGGAGAGGAGGAAATGAGTGCTATCCACTTGCATGATGAAATGTAAACTGATTGCAGAGTTACTGAATATTTTAAGACTCTATGACCATGCAGACAAATTGAAAAACCCAGCAGTTTTGTACATGATGGAAGAAAGGAACAAATCCTGTTTGAAATCTGCATCACTGATTATAATAAAGCAGGGGTGGCTTAATTGCCAAAGCTTTTGCAAATTGAATAATATGGTATTCTCTTATGAGAGTCAGTTTTAATTTTTAATAATCTTTTATTAAGTAAGCATTCACAACACATTTGGTATTTGGGCATTAGCACAACAGTCTCTGGGTAGTCAGTGTCATTCTTTCATATGCAGGCTGGTGTCAATTGATTTTACATGGTCAGTAGCTGTAGTTCAGTCTAAGTTCCATAAAACTTCCCTCATTGCACAAAGACATCCCTGTCTGAGGAAGAAAAGGGTTTGAGCTTTCTTCTCTTAGGATCATGCGGGGAGTAGAGTGTAAATCCATATTATTCTACTTATCTCCATGACATTTCCAATTTCTACCGATGCAATCAAAAGAATTTGTCTCATTGATCTTCAAACTCTGACAATTTCACACTCTGAGCTGAGTGGTGTGAGCTGTTCAGTCTCCCCATTGCTTTTCATCAATAAAAGTTTTTACCTAGATCAAGACAGCACGTTTGCTGCATATGAGCTATGCATCTTGAAGATTGTTATTGGTTTACTGGTGGAATATTTGTCTTCAAACTGAAATGAGTTCTTAGATGAGTCATTGCACACATACCCTCTCTTGATATTTTTAGGTGCTAAAGCCACTATTTCAATGAGGCTGGGTTGGGGAAAATTGTCCATAATGTTTCGGATGTACAATTAATGTGCCATCTGCCTCTGTGATGCA
>WAAG01019001.1:21336-58262 GCA_013390105.1 Tichodroma muraria | reverse complement strand
TTTTTTTTTTTTTTTTTTTTTTCTTTTTTTTCTGAATATTGGTTTCTATCAAGGTATTTCTATTTCAGGTGCTATTGTTAAAATGAAGTATTGGAATGGGTAGCTCTTGCTTTATAAAGCTCTTCTCTTATTGTTTCCTCTAGTCCTTTTGAAAAACAAAATAGTACCCTAAAACCCATGGGCTGTTGAGTTTTTAGTGTGATGGAGAAATTATACAACAAACCCAAACAAGCACAGACTGTCCCTTCCCAATCAAGCAAAAGTACTTTTATCCAGTACCAGCTTCCAAAGGCCAGCAATCCATCAATACCCAGCCTCCCTTCTAGCCTTCTCCAAGAGGAACCATTGTGTTTTATAAACCTTCCCAACAGTTCATGTATATGGAAATAACCTAATGAAAGTTATGGAGTTTTATTTTAATGTATAGACAAAGCAGCTCTTTTTTTTTTTTCTTCACCAAAAGTTTTAACTGTAGGACAGTGAAAACAGGTACTTTAAGAGATGAAGTGCTCAGAAAAATTAACAACAGATTGTATGGGGATCTTGAAAGGTCACACCAGTAATGATTGTATTAAGAGGAAAAGGGCATGTTAGCAGGAAATGGGCAAAGATGGATGTCAAATCTTGGATGTTAAAGTATTTCATTTTAGCCTGGTAGAGAAATCTCTGTGCATTACTGAAGATGTCGTGTTCCTTATCACCTTCCATCAGTCCTCATTAATTTCTGGGAAAATGCAAAAGGCAAGATTAGTTCCAGTTGACTGAGGGGTGGAACCTTTGGCATTTCTTTCCTACTTCATGCATGTTCACCTTGAAATGTATTTGGTCACAGTGGGAGACAGACAAGTATGTTAGTATCTGTTGTGTGCTGTTGACAAGACAAGTGTGTTTTTGACCTTTTGTTTGTTGGGTTGGTTGGTCTGTTGTTTTTTAAAACATCCCTGTATGTTTGTTTTCTTTTCCTACCTGGGAAAAATAAATGAAGAGCTCTTGCAGTCCAGGATTTTAGATAGTGCTGCAGAACTGCCTAAGCAGCCTGGGCTTGTGCATCTGGCCTGGAACAAAAGATGCCACTGTTGTGTTTCTCCTCACTCTTCTCACTAATTGTAATGTTCTTTGTTCCACACCACCACAGCCTCTACAAAAAGCATTGTGGCAGGTCTAAAAACCAATTTATTTGTTGTAATAGTACTTGGCAATGTTACTAAGTTCTGGGCTCAACAAAGATCAGAGATGTGCATATGGAGAGCAGCAGCTGAAATACGGAGTGCAGTACATTATAGACAGCATTTTTTATTTTCCATTTATTTCCATTATTTCTATCAAGTAAAAATCTTGTGGGGGGAGTGGGTTAAATACTTTTTTCCAAAGTTTTCTTTAGAACTATGCTTTTGCTGACTCTGCAAATCAGGCATCTCAAAATGCTATTGCAGTCCTCTTATAGTGAGGGAATTTTGTTTCTGTCCTGTGAAATACCACATGCCTGGCTCTATTCGTTATCTTTCACTGTCATGGAAGTGTATTTGAATAATAGAATCTGCAAATACAGTTTAGGTAAAAGAGAAGAAAATATGAATATGAACAGTTCTGAAAAAGCCCTTGTAAAATAAATAGGTTTTACTGTAAAGAAGGTGGGGGCCTGATATTATGTGGTGTTGAGCACCCTGTATATCAGTGGCAGTCAGCCCCTCTGAATTTTAAATCATTAAGTGACTTGATAGTCAGCAGCTGGGCTGTGACAGGACTGCCAAAGGACCCTGTTCCCCCTATTATATTTAAACTCTGCTACCCCAATGGTAATGGTGTGTTGTGAAGATTAGGCAAGCTCGACATTTAAATTTGAAATTAATTTTATTTGTTACATTTAATTAACATTATAATCCATAAAATGTGCCGTGTAAAACACACAAAATGAAAACAAATGACCATCTGTGGCAATTTAACATCTCTTCTGTGAATAAAAAAAAAAATGAAAGAGGTAGCTTTATCTTGAGAAATTACCCTCGAGGTAAAAGGTAATCCCCCAAATCTGCCTGCCGGATAGGAAAGTGTGAACCTTCGTGCATATGTCCTAGCCAGGGCTGTTTCTCTAATGTGGGGCTGCTTTTACTGAGTTCTTAAGAGAAACCTATTAATTTTGATGAAACTTCTTTTACTAGGAAGTAAATAAAAATTCATGTGCTGAGAAGTACTGCCTCGTTGCAAATGTGGTCTTTGTCAGAGCCTGCTGGACTCTGTGGAGAAGACTCTCTCTTGCTTTTGTGTTGCTTAGAACATATTCTGGAAGGTGTTCACAATATGGGTGGGTCTGAGTTAGCAGAGGGCAGCAGATGCACGCTTGGGGTGACTCCCATTCCAGGTGGTTGTAGCACTGGTAGGAATCCAGAAGGTGCTCATTAGAGAGAAAGCTACTGCAGTTATTTCTGATCATAAGACAGGGGATCCATCCTGACAGAAGAAGATCTGGCTTGTGCTTGTTGTGCTAATTCTATAGCAAATGTTTTTGTTTAATATAATGGAGCTTCAGGTACTGCAGGTTTTACAACAGTTTCCAGCCAGATATTGACTTGTTCACCTCCAGGAAAGTGTGAGGGAAAAATCTGAGCTGTAGAAGAGGTGGGTGACTTGGGGGTGAAGTGTCAAGACCAGATCTCAGTGCTGGCAGGGGAACTGTGCTGAGGATGAGCCAAAATGTCCCGCCTAGGTGAGCTCTGGACTTGCTTTGTCTGTGACCTCCTGTGTGGCAGGGTCAGCACCTTCAAGCCAGGCTCAGGACTTCAATGGCTGGCTGATACAAAACTCATTGAAATAAGCCTTTTCACTACAGGCAGTGGGCTGCCTCTCTAAGGTTTTTGTGTGCTCTGAAGATGTTATAATGTTTTAAGTCCTGTATTTGATTTAAGGGTAAGGATAAGGGATATTTGTGTCTGTTGGTTTCTATAAAATGCAATTTTACTTTAGTTACTCAGTTAATCCAAGTTGCTTGAGACTGCTAAGGCTGGTTGGGAAAAGCAGGTAGCTTAAATTGCTGAAAGAGCAAAACCCAACTTGATGTGGAAGTTACAGAATTCACTGCGCTGTCCAGAAGTAGCACAGTAGTAGTGAAATATTGCCTTGTGTGCTGATGCTTTCTAAGCTCATCTGCTCTGCGAGTGTCCCTCTGTGATGACAGATTTGAAGGGAAAAAAAAAGCTTTGCCTTTGGAGAATTTTGTAAGCGGGTGGAATATGTTGAGACCTGGCCCTGTGAACAAAGCGCAGCAGTGCTGGCACCTTGGCTGGGCTGTCACATCCATTAGGGGTGTGTGAGCAGAGCAGTGCGGGAGCCTCTGCAAACTTCAGCTTGAGAGAAACATTAACATCCATGTCAGCAGGACCAGATCTCCCACCTATTAACTTGCCTGAACTCGGAGGTGCTTGTGCTGCAGCTGGCTTTAGCTCCAAGGCCCTGAGCATGTCACTGTCTGCAGGACATGTCTGCTTGGTTCTTCCCAGCCTCCCTTCCAGCACTGCTTGGGAAGTGTGCCCAAGGGGTGCATGTCCTGTCAGGCTGGGGCAACTTTACATCCCTTGCCTTCCTCCTTTGGGTATATTTTCTGAAACTGTGGATGCTGGCTTGCACAGTGATTAACTTCTGTTGTGCTTGGCTCTTTCACATGAGTGTTTCTAGATTTTCCTCCCTTTGCTAGCTCTCATAGATTTTCTTTTGTACTTGTTCATCATTGGCAAGATCTTGTGTTTCTTTATTATTAAAAAATACAGATGGGTTTTCAAGTCATTGGAATAAATTAAAAGCAAGTGAACTGCAATGCTTCTCGTAAGACATGATTTGTCCAAAACCAAGCTGGATACTTCATTTTTCTCATCAAAATTAACTGTATTTCTTGACCTAAAGAGGTTATAATATTTAAGCTCCTACTTGTAATAAATCCAGCTTTTGCCTGCTTTGCTCACACTATATCCAGAGCAATTATTTCTCATTTTTTGGGAAGGGTATTAAAGTACTTTAATTTTTTTGATAAGAATATTTTTCAATACTCTTTGAAAATATTTGAGAATATTTTTAACCTTAAAAGAGATATCCTCTTGATTTCTGTTCTGCTGTGGAGGGGTGTTTCCCATGCTTTTCTTGAATTGTGCTGGTTTTTGCAGTTTTTCCAGGCTGAAGTGTGAAAACAAGGCAGCACTAGGCAAGGCAGAAGGGTGCTCAGGCAGGGGCAGTCCCAGCAGCTGCTGCTCTGCTGTGTCCCTGGCAGTGCCAGAGCCCTGGAGAGCCAGGCTGGGTTCTGTGGGACAGGACAAGGCATATGTGTGAGCAGGAGATGGCTTGCTCCCAGCACCAGCTGTTGTTGACTGTCTCTGCTATCCCATCCCCAGCAGCAGGAGCAGCGAGTTTGACTTCTCACGTGTCTCCCACAAGCTGGAACAACCCAGGCTTGATCCACGGGCAGCAAAATTCAATTTTGCCTGCACGACTGGAGATCTTTAGCAGGGCTGATGTGGCAGCTGCTGCCTGCCCCAGTGCCAGTGTGAGCTGGGGAAGGAGGTGCTCTACAAGTGCTGCTTAATGGTTACATCTTGTGTAGCCACATTCAAAAGGGACCTTGCTAGAATGTGTGCAAGACTGCAATCACTTGTCCTCACTCTCTCACTAAAGCGTGCTGTTCCTCCAGTTTAATATTTCTGGACACTTCCAGAAGAAGAATTGGGCTGAATACCAGGTGGCCAAATGGAAACCAAAGTGCTGTCAGCCATTGAAGCATGTGAAAAAGCTCATTCTCTCTTTTGGCTGCACTTTAATGGGGTTGCTCTGGGTGCCTTTGCTCTGGGAAAGTGCACATTCAGGCTGTGACTCAGAGTCCTTGAATGGGTTTGTGGTCTGCAGGGATAGGGAGTAGCTCAGGAAGAGACAATTTTCTTTTTCCTCTTGTGTATTTCTTAGAAAAGCATAACAAAACAACAACAACAATTTCCTGTCCTCAGCTGCAGAGTGTGATGAACTCTGGTTGAAATGCCAGCTGTATTCACTTGTGTTTTCCCTCCTGTGCCATCTCTTCAAGCAAACTTTTACAACTGCTGATTGCACAAAGACAACAGACATAAGCTGATGTGCTGCTGGAGCTGCTGCCTAATGCTGATGGGTATTTCAGTGCTGCAGCCTGTTGAGTGTATGTGATAATTGGTTTCCCTTTTGGTCTTTGAGGACAGAAGATGCAATTAGCATGTCCAGCATATTTTCTTTCATACATTCTCAAAATTGCAATTCTTCTTAGGAACACTGGGAAGTCTTTAAATTGGGAATTGGTTCTTACATTGTAAAGTACCTTTGCTTTCTGAGCATCAGAAGAAGTTGCTTGCCCTAGTGGCTGCTCTCTTGGTGTGTTTGAATTCAGTTGTGGAGTCACAAGGGCAAGTACAAAATCCTATTGAAGTACACCAAGAACATTAAAGGTACTCTGCAAAACTCTTGAGACTTGGAACATACACCAAAGGATAGGTGCCAGCCCTCAGTTCGTCTTTCAGGAAAGGCTTGAGGGGCTTGTAGGTGGATGATGGGGAATATTTACATGTTAAACATCAGTTAAGGTTACACAGTGTACTGAAAACAACTTCTGTTGCACTTCCAAGTTTACCAACATCTGATTTCTAGCACCTTGCCTCTTCTCAACAACAGCACAACCAACCTACACTGCAATCTGTCCATGTGAAGGCTGCATCTGAGGAGAAAAGAACAAAATGTGAGGGATGTGTGGATTCAGGTTTGCACATACCTGTACACAGGTCTCTGTGAGTATATGAGGCAGTTTTCCTTACTAGAGAGGACTGGAGGCTTTCCTGGGGTTTTGGAGGGAAGCTGATGAGATCAAAGGCTGTATGCCCATTTCCCACACATCCTGAGTTTGGGAGGACACCCCCAAACCCTGCTCTTTCAGACCATGGTCACTTCACTAACTTGCCTTTAAAATGGCACCATTTAGCAACAGCCACTTCAGATTTGCTACAGTTCCTGTTCTAATTACAGACAGAAACTGTTGTCTGAGAGATAACTGTATGGAAACTGTCAAATGCTGACATTTCATGGCAACCATGGGAGTTGGAGATCTGTTTTGGAGGGGTTCCTAAAAATACTCCATAAAAAGTGAGTTTAAGATGTATTACTGCTATATGTTTTAAAAATCTTCTCCGCCAGTGAATTTAATACTTCATTAAAAACTACATGTCCTACAATAAAATAAAAAAGTGAAAAGTAGAAATAAAATACGGTGTTTGTGTTCATTTAGCTGTTTCTTTAGAGTTATTACTAGCAAAGCAAATTTGGAACAAACCCTATTAGGACTTCTAGTCCTCTCTGAAGAGCCCTAAGCCTGGCGTATAGCCCTTAATTTACCAACTTTGAAAGGATTTTTATCTAATAAAAAGAGAGATGAGTAAGAGCCTGCACGTCATTGCAGGCACAAAGATGCAATTTTGAAGACATTATCTGAAGCTCCTTTGATACAGCCTTGGTGCTCTGTGGAGAGGAAGGGACACTCAGAGCTTTGCTCACTGAGCATCACAGCGAGCCTGCCCTGCCGTGCCAGGGAGAGGGATGAGATGAAATCTGGGGTCTGGCCGTGTTGGCTGGCAGGTCTCTGTGCCCAGCTCCTGCTTAGGCTAACAGATATAGTGCTTGGAGTATCACATGTATTACTGAGAAGGATGGGAAGGAATGAGGGAGCAAAGGGGAACCTTTGCCTTATGTTTAGCAATACACAACGGACAGGAATCAGTCACAGCTGGAGGTGGTTCATCTCTAGGTGCACATGAGGGTTAAAATCTGCCAGCAGTTAGCTGAGCTGGGCCTAAGTGGGCTCAGGGAACTGTGGATTGACTTGAAGGGCTCTGTACTGCACAGGTCTCCGTGAGCTGATCCAGTGGAAATCCAGAGGAAGTGACATGGTTGGGCCCAGGAGGAGGGTGATGGTGATGCTGTGTATAGACTGCCTGTTTGGACTCCATCTCTGTTTGCTGCTTCTATTTTCAGTTAGTTTGGCTTGGAAACAAGGCTTTAAGCAAGGCAGGCCCTGAGCATCAAATTGTGCTATGGAGGTGTGTGGTGGTAGGCGTGCAGAATCTGGGATTGCCTTGAGCCAGGAGGGGACAGGATGGATCCCATTAGTTGGCAAGGCCAAGGTGCATGTTGGGGAGCAGCAAGTATTGGGTCTGAGATGGTGGCTGGGAGAACCCTACTGTGTCCTGGAAGATGTTGAGATAGTCAGGAGAATGGATTATAGTGGTTTTCTCCTTCTTCTTATTTCCTCTGTTTAGCAAGAGAAATGTTACTCTCTTACCCATGCAAGAGATGGGTAAGGTAGGGTAAATTATGTCAGAAGAGTGGCTGGGGCTGCTGTGCCCTGGATTTTGTGACTGAGCAGGTTAGATGTGAGGGAGAGTCTCATCCTGCTGGGCACCCTGCAGGTCATGTTTGTCAGCTCAGCCATGTTCAGCCTAGTCTGGGGTTGTAGATGCAGCATTCTTGTTTTTCACCTGCAAGGAAGAACATGTACATCTGTGCTGGGCCATTTGTAAGAGGAGAGCTCTCTTACCTCGTGTATTTTGTCACCTGGGAGCAGTGACATTGTCAGATACCAGCGTGTGCAGTGTGCATGCAGGTGCTTGGTGTTTGATGGCTGCATTCAAGTGTTGGTGCTTTTGAATAATCTCCTCTTGTCTTGAAGGTTTGATGAACCATGGTTCATGCACAGGAGATGGATTACCTTCTGCTGTTTGTAGCAGCAGTGGTGCTGTTGTGAACTGTGCTTCCTCACCTTGCAGAGTGGTTGTTGCAGTACCTTCTTCCTGTATCTCAACTACAAAAAATGGTTCAACCTTCAGTTTACTTGGCAGAGGTTTAGAATGTGTGTGAAGAGCTGGAGAGGGAAAGGTGGTTTGGAGAAAACAGTTTTTGGATGAAAAGAAGAGTGGTGACTTGCAGGTGCTAGCCTAGCAGTGCTCCAGTTGCATAAAATAGGATAAGGGTGAGAGGTAGGCAAAGGCATCTTGTAATCTTCCTTCAAAATTTGTCAGAATGGTGGGATTTAGTATACCAGTTCTTTCCTAATAGAAAATAATTGGGATTATTTATCTTTCATCAAGATTATGACATTGTTCAAGCTTTTTTTTCCCCCACACCTTTTTTGTGCCTTAAAAAAAAAATCTAGCTGTGTGGGCTGGAATAGCTCTGAAATGCAGCCAACTGGAAGGCTGTAAACTAACTTAAAGCAGTAATTTTATAAAGCTGAAATAGTAGAAATCCTGGGAAAAACTAGTTTTGCATTCACATCTTGAGATCTGTGGAGTGTGTGTTAATGCGTTTGTCAGAGCACACCTGCCTGTCCTCTAAGTCAGGAATGTGAGGTTTGGTTTCCAGTGAGCTCCCTCTGTCCACCCGTCCTGCCCCAGCTGTGGGGCTGGGAATACTGGCACTGTGGACACCACTGGCTTTTGTGGCTTTTCAGCTGGTACCGAGCCTTGTCCTGGCCACTGAGGTGACTTCTGCCTCTGCACCATCCCCCATCCTCTCTGGCCCATCCCTTATTGGTGAGACCCTCAGCCTTTTCTCCTGGCACTTCAAATGTTGTTTGAAAACATCTCATCCTGTTTATTCTTGAGATGCATCTGAAGATCCCGACACTTACATATATTCCATAAATTTCCTTGTTCTGACAAGTGTGACCTTTAAAGATGCAGTCCATTCTTGCCTTTATTGCAAAGCATCTTTTTTCTTTCTTTTCTTCAGTGTTTCTGAAGTTTTCTGTTTGTACTAATGACTTGACACCCAAACAGGTCAATGTCTTGCTGATTTGTTCTGATATGTGTATTCAGCAGGAACCAGCTTTTTCTAGTGAAGAGTTGAGGGGGGAGGAAATCCTACGCCTCTTCAGAGGATTCTTGGCAGGTGTAATCACAGGATTTGTGATTCATGTCCAATATCCGTGAGAAGAGCTGACATCTTAGGGCAAGTCGCAGATATTAAGGGGGCTAAGTAAAACCTGCTTTTGATGTTTGTGGATTTCTCTCAGCTAGATCAAAAGTGAAGTTGTTAATTCAGTTGATCAAAACTCCAGTCCCTTTCCACACTAGAGTTGCTGGGTTAAATGCTGTCTTAATCAGCTCAAATCTCTTCCTTCTGCATGGTACCACAGAAGTTAGATCAGTAACATTAGTTTGATGCAGCTAATGCAGAACAGGATGGGACTGCTAGAGGAGCTATAAAACCTTGGTAGTAATTACATGTGATCCATCATATTTAATGATGAAACCTGGCTGTAGGTTTTTGCATGTGGAAGGTTTTTCAGGTCTCTGACTACTGGTGGTCTGAAATTTTAGCCTCTTTCTGCGATGTTGCATTTTCTGTCTGGCTCCTTCTGTTGATACTCACAGTGTGTCTATGCTGATTATCCTTTTCCTGAACTTGGAAGGAACTACAGAACTGGGTCTGGTTCTGTATTACCATTCTTACTTTCTGGAATTACCCAGGTTATTTCTGTTTCAATGATTTGTCTGAGCTTAGAAATCTTCAGTGCCATAAGCAGGTAACTGAGGGAAAGGGAAAAGTCCATCTGCACTGCTGAAATTTAAATCACCATGGGGGTCCTTTCTTAGCAGTGTTACAGTAAAAGGGGTCTTGCCTGCAAGGAAGGTTGCAGGATCTGTCCCTAATCATCTGGGGTATTCAGCTGCAGTGGTGGCACAAAGTCATAGAGGAAAGGAAAACTTTTCATGTGGAAATCACAGCAGCTGCTCAAATGTAGGGGTGTGTTCCTTTTTGGGGGATTTAGCTTTGGGTGAAGGCCAGCTTTTTTGGCAGAGTAACAGGGTGAAGGGGCCACGATGAGGTACAGGAGCAGTGACTCCAGAGTGCAAGGGACTACATTTCAGTGAGAAGTATCAGGTTAAAGTGTGGTAAAGAAGAGGGGATGTATAGGACAGTCTATGGACACTTTTCTAGAGAGAAAAGTTATAAAGCCTCAGATCCTGCTCCTGGGATGTTTTTTGCAGACTGACTGAAGCAAAAGAAAAACCTGAAAAAATGCAGGATTCAAGCAGTTCTTGCACCTTGTTCAGGAGGAACTGCAGCATGATGCAGCTCAGGGATGCAGGGCAGTGCCTGTGAGCCCCTCTGTGTGGGGATGTGTCCTCCCTGGTGTGCCAGCAGCTGGAGCCTCTCCCTGAACATGCCAGTGCCACTGCCAGGGCAATGTGTGCCAGAGCAGGGCCATGCTCAGGCTGTTCATTGCACATTAGAATTTTCAAACAAATTTATTATAGCATACTTTTAAAGAAGAAACAGATAAAACGTGGCAGTGCCTATTTATTTTAAAGCTTAAAGTAGGCTGTGATATGACCAGTTTTTATTTTGCATCTGTTTAATTTATTTAACTATAATGCTGTCAGATGAGATGCATTATCCATACCTAGAGGCCTGCTGTTCACTGTGCAGGTTATCTTCACTTTGACAGCTCTGTATCTTCAATGTCAGGCACACTGTTCTTGAGTCAGAGTAGATTTACAGATTCTATTATACTTCTATTGAACAGCTCTTAATCTGGGTAGAGGAAAACATGCTGCAACCAGCATGTTTTATCCCTTGCCTTTAGTGTTAGAGCCCTCTTTGGCAGGGTTGGACATTGTATTACAAATAGTCCTCTACCACCTCGGTCGTGAACACTAAAAATCCTCATAATCCTGTAAATGCTGGAGGTAGTGGTTTCTGTCACTCAGAAGCATAGTCTGAATAAAAACTAGCACTGGCATTAATTGAAGGTCTTTGTCTGTGTAGCCTGGGTGTAGTACACAGACCACTTAATGTTGCTTTCTGCTCTTGTGCTGCATTCCTGTGTTACAATCTCCATGTAAAACAAGAGAGTTGTGAGTCTGAAAATAGAAGCTGTCTTCAGCCCCTTATTGTTTTGGCAGCTTTATTTTTGACATCACAGTTTCTTTAGTAATTGAAGATTACATGCGTGAAGAAATGTAACTACTCTGCATGAAAAATGACATTTGTTTTGCTTGTATGATTTTGCAGACAGTTACTGCATTATTTAGCCTCTTTTGAGTAGCATAACACACAATACTGCCCTTGACCTGTAAGGAATGGCAATGGCTTTGCTCTGTGTATGTAGCACCTTGGTGTAATTAGCAATGTTTCTGTTCTCTTCTCGTTGTAGCAGCATAGTATGAATTAGCAGTAAGTAAGCAGGAGCATACCAAATACTCAAGGGATGTTATGAATGTGAATAGTCCCTGGTGGTTTTTTTCTTTTTTTTTCTTTTCTCACCCTTGTATCTTTTAGCTTTCTTCCAAAACCTGCTTTGACCTTGTATCTACCTTGAGATTCATTTTCCTTACTACCTTTTTTTTTTTTTCCAATTTATCCCTACTGTTAGTTCTTTGAATGCCATTGGCTCAACACTGTGGTTATTCCTATAGCTCAGCAGTTCCACCTTGTTTCAGCTGCTGAAGTCTATCTCTCATCTTTCTCTGCTTTTTGTTCATTAAAGAGAAAGAAGAGTTTGAATCCATCACTGGGAGGTGTACAGTGTGATTTCACACTGTCTGAGGAGGGAGAGGACTGAGAAGAGTGGCCCTTCCTTATGTGCCAATGTAGGTCATGAAAATAAATAATCAGCTTACACATGTATCCACATGCTGCCAGGAAGTAATCCTGCTTAGCATCACTTTATGGGGTTTGGAGTCTTTCTGAATCTTCTAATCCTTAGTGATATTTAAATAACATGTTGTGATCACTGTTTGACTTAATTCATGTAGAAAAGATGTATTATACAGATGTACCAGAATGGAAATACACACGTGCCTAGACACATACACACACAGATGGAATGTATATATTCAACACGCAGAATAATTGCCATTTGTTGAGTCTGGGATGTGCTGGGGCAGCTCTCTAGACAGGTGCTCTGGGATGGCTGTGTGTCTAAGAAAGCAGAGACACTACGGTGGTGATTTGCCACGCTATTTTTAGACGGAAATTTTGTTCTAAAACTAGAGGAACGACCATGACTGTCTCATTTCTGCAAATAAAGCTCAGAAAGCATTTGCTGCTTCAGCACTCAGGATGAGACAGGTGCATTGTTTTTTCTCCCCAGCTAGCTGGGTTGTTAGCCAAAGGGGGTCTGCCTTGCAGATTCATGATTTGAAAATAGCTGCTCAGTGAGTCATGTGCAACAGAAAACATCTCAAACTACGGCATCCAACACCTACACAACCTACTGCTGCCTCCCACCTGCAGAAACCTTTTCTGAAAGCACTAAACCTCAGGGAGGTCTAGAAGTCCTGAGGGCGCCACTGGTCAGGTCTCTTTCTAGGAGGAGCTATTTGTGGTGCCTCACCAGAGTCAGAAGGAGTGCTGCTGGCCAGAGTCCCTCCCTTGCTTGCCATCTCCAGTGGTGACCTGTGAATACAAGTGTTCCTCCTCCAGCTCCATGTTTGGAGCAATCTGTGTTTCCTCCATCAGCTGTGGAATTGAGAGAGGATATGCCACTCTCTACCTTTGGCTGAATACTTCCTGAGGAATTTACTCAGCAAGTGTTCCAAGCATGGGTCCGAAATGTGCAATTGCTGTTCTGAATTGAGCTGTAGTCCTGTCCTGGTGTGCTCTGTTGGTCAGCCACCTAGCAGCAGCTGGAAACAGTGTGCACTGAGGGTGCTGGTACTGACCCTGGCAGAGCTGTTGGCAGCCTGGTATGTGGACTGCCTGTAGCCCTACATTCTTCTTTAGTGTAATTCCCAGTGAAGGTGAATGAGAGATGGACTTGGATGTAGCAAAGTACGTAAATGAGTAAATACATCCACCTCTCAACGGAGCAAATGAAAGTGGTTAAGCTTCAACCTTTGCACCTTTGTACTGCTGGCTCTGAAGCCAGAGTGCTGGCAACACTGCTGGCTGCCTCTGGAAGACATGGCAGAAACAGGAGCAGTATCCATGGTGGGAAACCGGGTTGTGATTCATGAACACCAATTTCAGATGCATGGCATGCTTTCCTGATTAGAATCAGGTCCATACAAATGTGTTGTTATGAATTTATATTAAAAGTCCTTTCCACTGGCATGAAAAATTGCTATTGTAGTAACACCCGTTCTATTGTTAATAATAACTGAAGTGCTTGGAGTAAGAAAATACTAGCTGATATTTAAACTAATTATTATCAAATCAAAGTTCCTTAGATAAAAGCACTTAATTAATCTGCATTCTATTTCTTAAGCATCTAGATCAGCATTCAATAGAGGTAAATAATGCTTCTATGACTTCCAATACTAGCTAGCATATTTATTTCTTGAAGCATTAGTTCAATGACCAGCATTTTAGGAAGCTGTGTCCTGTAGCCAGAAACTGTTCTGCTGTGAAGTTGAAGAAAGATTATTAATTTAAAGCAAATGTTCAGTTACACACAAAGTCTTTGAGAGCTTCCAAATACTGTTTTGTGAATCAAGGTTTCCCTTTTCTTCTGAAGTAGTTTTTTTTTTTGCTATGGATATTGATACTTAGAAGTTCAGATGATTTCTTTGACAAAGCAAGTCTTTACTGTGCACTTCATGTAAATTGACATTTCTCCTTTTTTTTTTCTCTCTTTTTTTTTTTTTTTTTTTTTTTTTTTTTTCTTNCTTTTTTTTTTTTTTTCCCTTGTAAGACTTGTGACTCTTGTCTGGCTGTGCACTGAGAAGTATTCAGAGAGGTAACTCATGTCACCATGATAAGCACACTGCAGTCTCTGTCATTTTTCATTGTTGCCTGAAGGACATCTGGGGAGGGAGATGCTGTTAACATGCAGAATCTTTATCCTCAGGAAGTGTGATGATTCAGTGGGTTGCCTTACTGAACTGTAATTCAGTCATAAATACAAAGAAATGGTGTTTAAAAGATGTTGAAACTCTGACACACACTGACGAAAGAGAAGTTGATACTCTTGATTAGGAGTTGATCCTGAAAATCCTTGATCCTCCAGGTACACTAAGAGATTGTGACCAGCAAGTGAATATTTCTCTTTCTCAGCCCTGCAGTTCAAAGTGCATGGTTTGATTTCTGCACCTGCCCAGAAATTCGCTGTACTATTTGGAGTAGCTGAAATCTGGAATGTTTCAGGTTGTTAACTTGTTTCTTTTGCATATAGAGAGAAGAAAAGAATCTTTGGCACAAGCGCAAGAGGGTTTTGTTGGGATGATTGCAGTGTTTTTTTGTGGTATCCCAATAATAAAAAACCAAAATAATTGCATGAATTTAATTTTGAAAAGAGAGGTTTCAAGCACTTAAATCATATTGATTGCCTATAGATCGCAGTCTCAACTCACCAAAGAAATTTTTGATTTTTGTCACCTTTTCCATGCAGAACTTGTTAATGGATTCCAGTGCATATGTTGTCACCAGCTTTTCAAACCTATAATTAGGTCCAAACACATTTTTATTAGATGATTATGATCTTCTACCAAATAATTATTTAAGAAAGCATAAAATTGCAACCATTTATTAAGAGTGCTGTTGACAATGTAAGAACTCAATGTGAGTACAGAACTGCTTATTTTAGTCCATGTTGAGCACTTGTCAGGAGGTACCTACTCCTGGTAGTGCTTTGTTGGCTTGTAATTTTAATTACTTAAATTTCTGTTGAGACTGGTGAATATCGGGGGGGAAGTAATTTACATCAGCTATTTCTTGTTCTACAGTATTTTGAGGTTTTTTTACTTAGCAGTTATGCACGTGTTTTTTGATAAAACACATATAATTGGTATATTTTATGCTGAAGATGCTCTACATTTTTAGCCTTTAAAGAAGCTGCTTAAATGATTTAAAAGGTGCTTAAATTTCATGCTAATGAAATTTTCAGCCAGCTAATTATCATTAAAAAAAAAATATTCATTGTTAGAATAATTTTCAGCGTCCTTCAGATCATGTCTTGCAATTTACAGAACAATAAAGAAGTTTAAAGGAGTAAATTACAGTTTCAGTGCAAGAACTGGCAGGAAAGGAGAAATGTGCTTTCTGATGAACACAATTTCTGATTTTTCTGGCCTCCTATATTTTTCTGTTATTACTCCTAGACCTGGATCAGAACAGAATTTTGTGAGGCAAATGCTGGAAATTTGAGAGAATTTGGATTGTGATAAATATTTTGCAGCTGACTCACTCTGCTTATGAATGAACTCTGCTAGAAAATCTGGCTCCCACAATTAAGATTTAGAGAGCTAATTGCAAGGCAAAGGGGAATTGTAAGCTCTGATTTTTGTGGCAACCAAGGTAATTTTAGATCCTGAGTCCAAACGGCAGAACATATGGAAAGCATGGATTCAGATTTGGGCTTACAATGAACTTTGCACAGCAGAAAAGCCCAAAAGCAGTAATGGAGAGAAGCTGATCCACGAGAAGGGAGAATGGCTGAAATGCCAGTCACTGGTGTCAGTGCAGTGCAAGGCTCTGGGCAGCCACGGCAATAACAAGCTGTACAAGTGAGAGGGAGCCAGGAGCAGCAGTATCACTTAATTTTATGCTGTTCTTCACTGCTCTCCTAAGTAATTAGTAATTATTTATTGGAGTAGTAGCCACAGGCTAGAGCTGAGATCAACTCGTTTCCTTGAGTTTGTACCAGACAGAGGTGATGGGAGACCAACATAGTCAGCCTCAGTGGTAATTCTGTACTTGGCCACTTGTTAATTCTGTTGATTTTCCTTCACTGTACAGTTGTGTAACACTTCAGGGAGCAGAAGGCGCTGAAGGATGTGTAGGAGCAGAATGGCTCCTGCCAGGAGCACAGATGGTTGGAGAACAAGCCACCCTCAGCAGCCACGCTGGGGATTTTGTGTTGGTATTTTTTCCTTTTTCTTTTCCTTCAAACCACAGTTTTAAACTGGGAGTAATTTAAACAGAAATAATTGGATCCCTCCCACTCCTTCCTGGGGTCTGTCTGTGTGTGTGCTCTCTAGGCATGCAGTGTGATGGCAGCAAAGCCAAGGGGTGTTGTCTTACAGGAGGGAAGGTCTGTTTTTTCCATTTATCCAGAGAACAGGGAGCAGCTCTGCCCTGAGCAATGGCACATCAGATCCTTTGGAGTTTTGTGGGGAATTGTGGGCATTGTTCTTGCTGATTTTTATTGTTTTATTGTCATAATTCATAGAATCTGTGCTAAGTATAATGGCCTGGAGATGAATTTTTCAGAAACTGGACAGACTCCCTCCTTCTCCAAATATCTTTGTGTCACGCACAAGGCTTTGGACTGTCATAGGACAGTATTAAAAAGACACAGCTTAGGGTTCCTCCCAATGGGAATTAGGAGGCAAATTTTCTCTGACAAGACCTGTGCTGGTGCATGGAAAGAAATGGGAGGGAAGGAGCAGAGGCAGTGAGTGTGTGGCTGTGCCAGTGCAGTGGGGAGCAGGCCTGGATGCATGTGTTTGGATCGTCACTGTCTCAAGTGCTGACCCACAGAGAGCCTTTCCCAGTGGAAAGGAGTTGTGCGTTTTCATGGAAAGCCAAATGCGATGTGATTATTGCTTCAAGGGATACAATTTTCCCCTGTGTGTTGACAGATGTATTTGTGCAGGTTATTTTTTCATTAGCACTTGGGTAGATGAAGGCAGCAGTACCCTGAAGGTTTCCTCGTGGAGGTGTCGGTACACAGCTGCTGTGTACATATAATAACTTGGAATATGTATGATATATCCCTGAGTTAAAATGAAATGTGCTAATGGAAAATATACAGTTAAATATTTTATTTTTGTAGAGTAAACTGTATGTGCACATATGTGTGTATGTATATGAGTTGTGAAATTTTTTTTTATTTTCTTGGTGATGAATGTTTCCATATTGCATTTGTGTTGCTAGACTGAGTAATTAGGAGGTCTGATAATGAGCTGAAATTCATGAGGTTTTTTATGTGTTTTATAGGTTTATTCCTGATTTCCAGCACTTTTTCTGCCTCAAACCTGAGGGCATGAGTGCTCTGCTCTGCCACAGTGTGCTGAGCGGGCTCCTGCTCTGCACAGCAACCTTCTTGGAGAGCTGGGGAAGGCTTTGCCTTTGGGTGTTGTCCTGTAATAAGCTGCTCATGGGATGGTTTTGTTTGTGAGTTTTGATGCCTGCAGATGGGAATATCCTGTCCTGATGGGTGAGTGGGCAGTGGTTACTGTCATGTGTGTGCTGGGGAAGGCAGAGGCTGCAGGAGCCACGGGCCACCCTCTGATTTATCCATCCTGCAGCCTCCTGAAGGGTCAGGAGGTGCCACTGGAGCTGCAGTGTGTCCCACACTGAGGCTCTGGACAGGTACTCAGTGGATGCTGGTCTGATCAGCAGCTGCAGGAATTGGGGCTGGAGGTGCCTCGCAGTGGTGGTACCTCTGTTCCTCTCCTGGCATCATTTTGATATCACGCAGTGACTCATGAGAATAATTAAGAGTTTCTGGAGGGAGAGGTGAAAGTGCAACGTGCACTGTTGTGTTGGAGGGGGCAGAGCAGGGGCAGACAGTCCATGTACTGACTTCAGCCATGATGTGCCCGTTCAGGAGGGCAGGACGTGGACCAGGGAGGGGGAAGGGAATTTGCCAACAAATATGCAGACATAAAGACACTGTGGCTGGGTGGACAAATTAGTTCTGCATAGCATTCATTCCAGTGCTCTGTGACTTAATTTAAAAAAAAAGAAAGCCTCATTGACCTTGGTTGTGGGATACAAAGTTCACAGCCAGCCCCAGGACTGGAGCAGGGCACAATGGTGGCATTGCTGAACTGGGCTTGGAAAATCTTACCATCCTCACAGTCTAGGGGAATTATTTGCAAATAATTTGGGTTTTGCACTTGCACCCTGGAGATGTTCAAGACCAGGTAGGACTGGGCTTTGAACAAGCTGGTTTAGTGGAAGGTGTCCCTGACCACAGCAGGGGGATTAGAACTAGATGATCCTTAAAGGTCCCTTCTAACTCAAATCATTCTGTGATTCTCTCCTGGGATAAGGGAATTCAACCAACACATTTTGAAGAGGAGGGAGGTAGATTCCCAAGAATTGCCATTCTAGAGAACTAGATGTGAGGAAAGGATATATCCATGCTCTTTCCCTAGTGACGTGTGGAGTCCCATATTTCAGCTCCCAGAGACTTTGCCACTGCCAGAAGTCCTTCCTGGGCTCCAGGAAGAGACAAAGGGGCATACTGCAGTGGGAATGGATGAACTTGCATTACAAGGGGAAAAACAAGTATAAAATGTTCCCCCTTTCCTACCTATGTTAGGAGGTTTCCATTTCAGGCAGGAAGTGTGGGTCTGTTCTGTCATACCTGGGGGTGGGAGAGCCCAGTGGTGTAATTAATGCTGCACGCCTCTGCTCCACAGTTGTAGACTGTAAACAGAGCTGATCAAATGATGGTGTGGGAGAGGAATTGTTTAAAATAAATTTTAATAAATTATAAATAACGTATGACTTGCTTTAAGTCTACCTAGCCAGGCAGTATTTCCAAGCTTATGAAACACAGCCTCATATCAGTGATGCTCATGTGAGTACCCTGGTGGTTGAATGCATCTCATCCAGGTTGAATTTAACTCTTGTGTACAATAATAAGGCCTTGAGTCCCAGTCAAAGATCAGGGGTTTATTTCTTGTGGCACTCAATAGAGGATGGCTCTTATCTAGAATTCCACAAAACCAGAATTCATTGGCCTTTCTGATGTTCAGATGGGAGGAAAGGAGATGATGTTGAGTTCTGCTTTTAACTGCTTTGTTTGTCAGAGGCTTGTAGAGTAAAGAAAACTAGTTTAGAGATGGGCTCTATTGCTCTGATTCACAATAGACTGTTAAAAAATTCACAAATAGACCATTAAAAAAAAAGAAATTAGTAGGATTGAGAGGAGTCAAAAGTCCTTTTAATGAAGACAGCTCTGCGGGGATTTGTGCTCCCTCCCTTGGCTGACCCAGAGCAGTGCTGAGTTTGGGGCCTCAGCAGGAAGGACTGGAGTGAGCACAGCTGGGGATGCCTGAGATACCGTGCTGAAGTTAGGGTGCTGCGCTGTTACTGAACTTAGGAATTCCAGTCCCAGGTGCACAGACATTGCTTTCCTTTTGTTGCCAGAGTGCAAATAGTCTTAAAATTACATGGTTTGGCTGAAATGTTGGGATAGCTGGATTCAGAAAAAAATAGGATGCTATTTAGCTGTTATGGAAAGAAGCTAAATAGCATGAGTCAGAAATTTGACTTTAGTGGAAGTTAGACATCTAAAAATCTTTGTGTCTCAGCTGTATGCCTCTCCATTTCCTTCCAGCAGGAATAACAGCACTTCCCTATCCCCAGGGAAGTTGTGTGAGTATGTAGTGTGATTGAAGCTGTTTAGATAAGCAGACTTACCCAGTGTGGATTTCCTTTATACTAACAAAATCAGTATCAGATGGAACACAGTGCACCTCACTGATGCTGTGAAAGCCAACACATACCTTTTTCATTCCTGTAGATGACAGAACCCCTGCTTATTTTTCTTTATTTAAGAGGTATTCGGGAGGCAGAACAAAGCTCTGCTATCACCTCCCAGCAAGTGACCTAAACCATTTAAGCTGAAACATATGACTCTGAGGAAGTATTTTGCAAAAGCAGATGCACAGAAAGTCAATTTCCTATTCATATTTTGTTGTGGCAATTGGTACTTTAAAGAGATGGCAGACTTAAATTAGCTGGAAAAGTGACATCTTTAATTAGGAAAGCCTCTCTGCCAGCACATTGAACAGTTGCCAGTTTCTCAGCATTTAGGGACCATTGATTGCCAACAATGGCAGCTAAACTGCTTCTGGGTAGAAACTAATTGAATTTTCTCAAGTTAAAACAAGGATCTGAAGTTAAATCAAGACAAACTCCTTTGCTTGCTCTCATTTTACTTACTGCTGTGATATTCTCAGCAGTCCAAGGGCTGTGCTGATGTTGGTGAGTGGAGCTGCCTGGGGCACAGCCGTACAAATTCCTCCAGCCTCAGTAGTCCTGGGACTCTGCTGTTGCCACTCACAACACAGTTCCATGTCTGCCCTGTTGGTCCTGCCATGCCATTTTGGTGGTTGTGTTCTCTTCTGGAGGACTCTTTTCCTGGGGCAGGTTGCTTTTTTTTTAGTCTTGTGCTGTTGTGATGGGAGCTGGTGGAGCCAATCTGAGGAGCAGGGCTGTATCCTATTGCCTGAGCGTCCCATCCAAGCCCGTGCTGCCTGCTCACTTGGGATGGGTAAATAGCCTGTGGGTGACATGCACAAGCTGTGAAACTGGGTTACAAATTTGCGTGGGGCTTGCCAACTGACCTTCAGTGGCTGGTGCTGGTCCCAGGTCTGCTCCCTTTCCTGTGGAAGCTGAGGGCTGAGCACACCCTGAGGTGAAGCCTTGTGCCAGACTGGAAAAGACCTGGGTTCTGAAGGATTGCTGCCTTTGCTGGCTGCAGTGTGGATGCTTTAGCTGTATTTCTGTCCCTTCTTTAGTTATTTCCTCATCTCAGGTGTAGCTTCTCTGAAGCAATTTTAGCACTTCCTGCACCTGTAAGCCCAGGAAGATTTCTCCTCTCTGAGCAGGTCCTCTTACTATTCCTGCTAATCATCCAGGCTGAGTTCTGGCACAGCTCTAGTCCCATCCCATCCCATCCTATCCTTCCTCTGTTGCTATTGTGTGGTCTGAGGGATCATTCCCTGAGCTCTTGTATAAGTGCTGCTGAAACCTTTGGTTGCATGGAGAACCTGAGGGGAGC
The DNA here is from genome assembly GCA_013390105.1 of Tichodroma muraria. NCBI lineage: Eukaryota > Metazoa > Chordata > Aves > Passeriformes > Sittidae > Tichodroma > Tichodroma muraria. Next base: position 37,522 of record WAAG01019001.1, on the reverse strand, counting down.
TCTGCTGATAATAATGATAAATCTGAGAAGTTTAGGATTATCTGCCCAACTTGTGTGGAAGCTGCAAACGCATAGACCTGAACTGTCTGCCTCAGGCCTATGCTTAGAAGAGGAACTCAGAGATATAATTACATATTTCCCAAAGGGCAACTCAGTTTCTTATTTAGTTTTTTACCTTCATCCTGATTTATCTCCATTTGCCTTCCTTTCCCTTACCAGAGGTTTTGGAGGAATAGTCTTTGCTCGCTTCCTTCATGGTTTGAAATATAACTAGCTGATCTCAGGGGAAGGAGCCTGCTGGAAGATGATCTTGTTCTAACCATATGTGTGTTTATTAAAGTTATTCAGCTCTGGTAGACTGTGTTAGTGGTGTAAGAAAATGATTAGGGTTTTGTTGTGTCTCCCATTTAGAATCAAGGCAAAACTTAAACTTTAGGTTTTGGTCAAAATGAAAGTATTTTTTTTCAAACAACCTGTTTTACTCCCAGGTATCTCAATACCTTTGTTTTTCTGTTAAAAAAAATCAGGAAAAAATTGGAGGAAGGGCAACTCCTGCCTTGATATATAGCCTTTTCTCTCTGGAAGAGTAAAAGCAGCAGGAGAAAGGAAAGGCTTCTTGGAAGCAGCTGCAAGGGAAGGGTTTATTTGGAGTACTCAAGAAAGGCATCTTCAGGCATCAGCTGAGTCTCTGGTAGGCAATGGCTCCCAGCTGTTGTCTGGATTAGAAATGTGTGTTTAAAATGTGGCCTAGGGCTGTGAGCTCTCCATCCATCCAGCCCTGCCTTATCTGTCAGTATTTAAAAAAGTTTGTCCAGTGTGTCTCCTCATGAATTATGTACATTTGCTTTCTGTATGAGTCTCCTTTAAGAGAAAAAAACCCCACAACTGTTGGAGTGGGAGAGAACTTGAAACAGGTTTGAAGATTGCACAGGAAAAAGAATTCAGTTAAATGTTTTGTTAGAAAGAATCCTTTTCTCAGCAGCTAAGGGTATTATTCAACTTCTCCCATTACCTTCCAGCATTAATCCAGAACAGAAATATTTTGCTTATGAAATGTGAATTCTTTCAGGTACTTTACAAGTGGTTTATTCCTATTACAAATACAATGAAAGGAAAGAAGATCCTTGCTGCCCTTACAGACCCACTGTCAGGGAGCTACTCCTTTTGCTTCTCTTTCTAGTGGCAGATAGGAAAAGTATGGAGACTTCTGAAACTGTATTATCTCTGGAAATATTAAAGGAGATTTTCTCATTACTGTGTGAAATGGCAGCAAACATTGCCCGTATTTGGAAGTAAAGTTTAAAGGAAGAGACAGCAAAAATGAGATTGTTCACTTAAGAGAAGTGCTCTGGGAGTCATCTGCATGGAAAGCAAAAGGGATAAATTGCTGGGGAGTGTATGAGGGTTTTAAATGAAGCCTGCGAAAAGTCTGCTCAGCTGTTACTAGAGAATGGCAGGAACAGATGAATGCCCTGAGGAAATTGAAATTTCCTGTGTTTCTGTCAGCCCAGGCACCAGGATGTGCAAGGCCATAAGAGTCTGATCCACGTCCTGCAATTGCATTGAAGATGAAGAAGAGGATGGACAAACAGGTGGCTGCTGACATGGGGGTCAGGCTTGACATTGCTGACATTGAAAGGAGAGAAATGAATATTAAGAAGAACATGATGAGGCAGAAATCCTGGGGAATGTGTGAAGTGTTTCTTCAGGGGAATGGAGAGGTCCTGGAGCAGAAGATGGTGGTATTCAGAAAGCCCCTACAATAAACAAAGCTGTGCAAGCGTTGCAAAAGATTGAAGCCCTGGTCTGTGACATCAGTTTGAGGAGTTCCCCAGCAAGCAACAAGACTCTAGACTTTTGATTTAATTTGAGATTTTTACTGTAAAAGAGCCACTATTTTAATTACTATAAAGCAGATTTCCAGTAGCCAAAGCAAGCAAAATGGTCACGTTTTTAAAATAAAACTGAATAGACTGGGGAGATTAGTTTAGCTGAGAAAGGGAAGTGTTTTCTCCCTCTTATAAAAATACAGAGGTTGTCTCAAAGAAGCTGTAAACCCCAGCAAAAAAGAGTATCAAAAATTTGTGGTGCCACAGATAAAGCCTTCCCTTCTCCTGGCATGGGCAGTGCATCCCAATCCTTGATCTTCTGCTTAATGCACTTCGGGGGTGTGGCATAATTCAGATTTCCACAAAGGATTGAAGTGATTTGGTGTAGTCAAAACCAAGAAGTGGTTAGTAAGGTGTGGTTTTGTTAGGTGTTTTTCTGTGCTCTGAAACTTTTGAAGTTCATTGTGTGGGACCAGTGAGGAGGGAAAAAAACCCCAATAAAACTGATCATTGAATGAAACATGAACAGGGGTTTAAATATCAAAAATCCTAGAAGGCACCTGGGGCTCTCTGTCCGTAGAGCTGTCAAAGTTGGCTGGTGATGAGATAAAAAAAGAGAGATCTTAGTGTTTGCAGTCAAAGCTGTTTTCTGCAATGCTGATGAAGATTTACCCATTTCTTTTGTCAGTTGAATTTTGCTGGTTGAAAATGTAGGATTGGTGCCGGCTTTTAAGACGCTTGCTCAGATTTGAGGTGGACAGTGTGAAGACATCACCTGTGTGTGGCAGCCCTGGGCCTGTAGAGACCCTGAATCTCTGTGTGTGAAGAATGTCCTGTCCAGCATCCCTGCTCCGTGTAGAGTGCGTCTGTGTCCACCTCTGCTCGTTGTAGGAGGAGAAGCTGAGTTTTGGTGTCATGTTAAGGGTCTGTGTAGCTCATCTCCAGCCTGGAAGCAGCTCTTTTACTGTTGAGACAAGGCTGTTTGAACTAGTGAAGTTTTCCTTTTTTCCTGCCCATCTGAGAAATGAGTAATATACTCTAGTTACCTGCAAGGGTGCAGGTTTCCATTATCCTGCCTTATTTGATGCTTCTATCAAGAACACAGCCTTATGGATGCCCTTTCTGCCTCCTGAGGTGTGCAGCTAAGTGCGAACTTTGAGAGGAGGTTTACATCTAAGATGTACACGAAACAGATCCCGTTTCAGTGTTCAGTGCAAAAGCTTTTAGTCTTTTTAATCTTTTTCATTGGAAAACTACTGATTTGTATTGCAAATGTGTTTGTATACTTCTTTAAAGTCTGGTTATTTTTCTCCACCAAATGATATTCTTAAAGTATAAATGCAGTTTCCTCATCAAGGGTTGTTCAGCCATAGAAGGTCATAGAACTTACAGTCAAGAGCAAATTTTAATAAGGTCCCAAGGTCCCCAATTAATTCACCTTTTTTTTTTTTTTATATTCTCATCAATGCTAGGCCACCAATTGCATTGAGTGTCCTTTAAAAATAATTAATACTACAATCTCTTGAGTACTTTCAAGGTAAATAAGTTTTGAAGTTAATCACAGTAATGGTAAAAAGACAGAAATTGCTTTTTCTGTACTTGTTGTATATAACTATAGGCCTATATAGATAATCAAACATTTCTAGGCAGATCTGGATCGATTTAGAGATTACAGCTGAAGCAGGGGTTGAATTGCAGCTGGATGTTGTTGAAATTACACAAGCTCTCTTCTTGACTTTTTTTTTATATTCCAGCTTCCTCTAGCTATTTTCCTCTTCCCTATAAAATCTTGTATTATCTGCAGGTTTTGAAGACTTCTTTTTCTAATTTGGGTAGCTTTTTTTGTTTTGCTCCTTAAATAGAGATTTGAGAAAATGTGAGAGTATTACTTGACAACCAAATTATGTTGGAGTGAAGCGAGTTGACTTTGTTGCGTGGAGCTGCATCAGCTGGTCTTCTGGCAAAGTACAGTTCAAGATGAAAGAGTAAAAAATGCTTTCTATTTTAACTTCTGGGGAAACACTGGACATGGCCTGGTTGTTGCAGTGAAGTTATCTTTAAACACTAGTGCTTAATGGAAACACATTCTTTCTGCCATCATTTTTAGTTTGGCTCAGGAAAGTATTCTCACACGAACCCTGCATGTCCCCACTTTCCAGTCTTGGTTGCTCTGTAGGGTGGACTCAGTGCAAGGGCTGAGTTCCTTTCCAGTGAAGGCAGATGTGAAGATGGGCCCCCTGGTTTGCCTGGATCGCAGGTGTTCCCTGTGTGGGACCAGATCAGTGCTGGTCTGACTGATAACGGCCAGAAGGCATCAGATGTGGGGGTTTGGTCCTCAGCACCCCCTGCCTCACTCCCCAGACCTGCCCTCTCACACTGCACTGCTGAGTAATGGAGACCAAGCTGCAGATGTGGGTTCCATCGAAGTCGTGGGCTTTTCTTTCCCACTGGGTTAAAGAGAGAGGCAGTGTTTCAGTGTCTGCTGGGAATCCCATCCCAGATGTAGGCAGTGCTCTGCTGAGAGCAGCCTTCTCACCACCAGCAGCATTCTACATGGTTTGGTAAGCAGGAGTCTGGCTATTAAAAGCAGCTGCTTCGAATGTTTAAAAAGGTACCTTGTACAAAAAATAAGTGTGCTGTAAATGTTTAACATCTTAATTACTTGTGTAGTTAATTTGTTCTGTTTCCTGCAAAGTCCAGCTTTTCCCTTTTCTGGAACACTGATGTGTCTTGGTTTTAAGAGGGTCTTACTTGTACATATGCTGCAACCCAGAAATATACACATGATAAATTCCTCTATAGGTGAGTAAGAGTGGATTTTTGTATTCTGTGGATCTAATCAAAGCTCATTTTAATAATGTGATTTGTCTTAAATTTTCTACCAGGTCTAAACCTTTAGACTTTTCAATCTGCTTTCCAGTCATCATAAGCAGATTTCTGTATGAATAATGCATAGTTTTGCTTTAAAAATCAGTCTACACAAATCCATTTTATTTTCACGTTTTATCGATTCCAACCTTGGTGGCTTGCATACATCAGGAATTTCACAACTTAAAAATGTGTCTATCCCAACAAACGAGTCATTGATCAAAAAAGTTAATTTGACTGACTCCCTTGAATTTTTCATTGTCTCTCTTTCTTGTTTCTATCTAAGTAGTAAAAACAATTTCCATTTAGAAACTTCAGTTTTCAGAAGAGTAGGGTTTCACTTTCTCTGCTGAATGTATGGTCATACAGTGTATTCATTTAAATACAAATTCATAGAAACAATTCGCAAATACAATTCACAGAAAATTTGAACCCATTGCAGTACTTAATTACTGTAAGAATGCTTAGATTCATTTTTTCAAAATCCATCTTATTCTTAGATTCATCTGATTCAAAGAGATTCATCTGTTGCAAACTGCTAATATTTAACTCATTTTAAAGTTAAGTACAAGAGAATTTGATATTTTTTGAAATGGTAAAAAAAACATTTTTGACCTCTACTAATGGCATAAAGTAATAAAGGCATAAACTGCCTTTTTTTCTTTTCGCTTCCCTTGATCTAATTTGTTTTTCCTCTTGAATTTCCTCAGCACTTTTCTTCCCAGGTGCTGTCATCTCACTTTTTAATTACCTCTTTACTTTGTAAGGTGGATGTAGAAGGGACCCAAATACTGACTTGGAGCTAACAGTGGGAACCCCTGTGGGCTCTGGGCAGCTGTAGCTCATCCTGGTGGGCTGGGATCCGGCAGGCTGGCAATTCCCACCTGAAGACCGTGTCCTACTGAACTGTGGTTGTGGAGACAGGGCTGGGTTTTTGCTGACCTACTGTGATTGTTCGTGATGGCTAAGATGTAGTCTGGAAACAGTGCCCCGTGATTGTATGAATTAATACATTTAAAATAGAAAACACTTGTCAGCTTACACAGATCTCTGTTTTACACTGGCAGCAGCCACTTCAGAAACACGTCAGGTGTTCCCACTCTCCTCAAAGGTGACTGACAAAATCTGCAGAGGAACTTTGCTGGAGAGATGGAAGATTTGGGTTCATGTTTCCCTTCAGAGTCCTCAGTAGGAGGTGAAGAAGAATTTCTGCTGTTTTTTTAGGAAAGGTGATTTCTGTAAAATATCTGCCTTTCAGCAGGGAGTTTGGAGATCTTACATGGAACATAGAATTTTACAGAGGATGTGGCAAAACCTGCCAGTGCAGTAGCAGCCTCTTCCACTGGGAAGAAAGACGGACCTGTCAGGCTCCATTTGGGAGCTGTGGGACCACTTGGGCTTCCCTGGAGAGTGTGGATGCTGCTGTGAGTAGAAGACAATGTCCCCTTGCTGCTGCTAATGTCCTTGCTTGCTGCTGCTGCTACCTTTCACTTGCATTGACACAGACACTTTTTTGATCATTTTTTTGATCACTTTTATGACAGGAGAGGCATCAGTCACATCTGAATTATTTGCTGCCTCAGAAGTTTTATTGTGCAACACCTGTTTTTCTCCAAACCCAGGCACTGTGTGATTTGACTAAAGCCTGGAGGGAAACACGTACTGCCATGCCACTTTTATGTGCTGCCAAACCCCTTACAGTGAAGTGCCTTTAAAGCAAGACTGTCAGTATGGTTGGCTGAGTGATAGAAGAGCCGTGCTGACCACTTTTGTTAGATTCTTAGTGAGTTGTGGAATGCCAAGGGGTTGTTAACCTCACCTGTAAGTTCTTAAACATGTGCAATAAGGACCCTGGCTCTCCTAAGGTAGCTTTAATCAAGACACAGATTCTTTCTTTAACATCAGGAGACCGAGCAACATCAATGAAAGCTCAGGCAGTGTTAGAGAAGCACACTGGGGTGAGGAATGATGCTGTGGTACACAAGTGCTGAAGGAAAGACAAGCTTTCCAGTCTCAGTCCATCTGGGTCTAGGCTGTTGTGACAGATTACCAACATGTTTGCAAGCAGCAGTTGTGTGACAAAAACATGTTTTCTGTGTGCCAGGTTTTGTTTTCCCTATAGAAGTGTGTGCTGGTTGGACACTGCTCTCATGTGGCTCTGGCTGAGAAGTCCCCATGGACGTGTTGATCCCTGTTACGTGCATGAGGGGCCAGGAGCCTGCTTCTCAGTGGCCACACAGCCCTCCCAGCACATGCAGCCCTGGCACTTCCCTTGCTGTTCCTTCCTCTCTCATTGTGCTTGATGCTTGCAGGGGCTGGCACTCAAATATGCTCCATGCAGCCCAGGGCATTTTTGCCACTGATGAAGGGTGATTTAAACAAAAAATAAAAATTGTTCCTGTCCTTCCTATGGCAGTTTCAGCCTTTCTCCTGTTGTTTCCTTAGCGGGTCAGTGGGTTCTTTGGAAACCGGTGCCTGAGCTGGCCCAATAGTTGGCTCCCTGCTGAAGCAGAGGAGCTGCTGGAAACGACACATCACAGTAGGTGATGTCTGCTTTGAAATGCTCTCAGCCCTCCCAGCTGCTGGGGTCCTGATTTTCTGCCTGTGTCTGCGGCGAGCTGCCTGCCTGGCACACAGCCTGCTAACGTGTCCTAGCAGTGCAGGTTCTCCCTGCTTCACAATTTTATACCCTTCCTAGGAAACAGAAATAGCAGTGTGGATGTATTTATTCAAAGCATCGAGGGAAGGGGCCTTTAGCAGCTTGGCTGGCTGTGTGACATTTACCTTCTCATGTCTGTCAGGATTTTCATTGCTGAAATGAGGCTTGTGAACAGCTCCTCTCAAGACTGCTTCTTCAGCCAGGGCTGAAACATTGGGGAGGTTGGATAATAATCTACTGGCTTCATTTTACATAGTGAGACAATGTCCAACATATTTGGGACACTTCTGTGTCTTGCCTGTCACCATTCTTCGTCTCATGTCTTTTGGTCTTGTAAGATTGACAGAAGAGTCACTTAACCATCTGATTTCATGTACTCTTTCTTAGGACAGCGTTTGAATGAGAAGTTGATGGTTATATTGANTGGATTATTTATTTATTTATTTGTTTATTTATTCTGATGAGGTCACAAAGATGAAAACACAGGGCTGAATTAAAACCTTCATCTTATAAATGAGAAGACATTAATTACTTAATTGGACTCAAGTCTATAGGGAATACTGGGTTTGAGGCTTTCTAATGGACCCTCCTGCCTGTCCCCACACAGGCTGACCAGGAGAGGCAGAGCTGGACTCACTGGGTGCCAGAGAAGAGATGGAGCTGGAGCACTCAGGGGGTTTGTCCCAGCTGAAGGTACTGCTGTCGTGAAGGACAGGAAGTATGCTGAGTTTGGAAATGCTCTACGGTGAAATTTCGTGAAGGATGCTGCCTTACTTTGTGTTCAATTTGAGTGCATAGGTGACGAGCATGGCTGTAAAAATAGGGGCCAGGATAGAATGGCTAGGAGGTTTTATTTATTTTTACTAACATAGGGGGGATTTCTTTGCTGGTTTTGTTTTGCTTGTTTGTTCTGATTTCAATATGAATCTGCATCATCTCAGTACTTGAGAAATCAGTGCCTTGGACATGTGATCAGCTGCCTGATATTTCATTCTCTTTCTGCTCTTCTAGAGACTACATGAATGTGCAACATCATACTTATTTTCTGAGGTTATAGTAAGATTTCTTATGGTTTCTTCCTGCATATTGCTCCTAGCATTGGACAGGATTCCTAAATTGGAAAAGATATTAAAAAAATGAATGTGGCAAAAAAAGCAAATAAAAATAAGGAATAAAGCTTAGCACACAGATTTCATATAATTCTTGTACAAACTTAATTATTTTCCTTAAGCACAGGCAAGTTTTTTCCAGAGAAGGAAAACACTGCTAACGTTTTTATTAGCACCTTTGTTACCCTGGCCTTTTCAATCTAACAGCAGAGTGTAGCTTGGGGGAGGGTGTTACAGCTTATCTTCTACTCTTTTGACACCTTGTGCAAATTAATGACAAAGTCCCACGTAATGTGCAAGTGAAAATGAGGTTTTGCTGGTACCTGAAAACCCTGTGCTAAAACTCCAAAATGAAAATCCTCGTTTCTCTAACCCCATGACCTAACTCCCTCCTGTGAGCAGCTGGGGGAATGTAGGAGAAGAAAAGAGGGAAGGGGGGAAAGAAAAAATAATTTCAAGTTTTTTTCAGATTGTGACTCATTATTCTTTAGCTCTCTGGAATGCCATGAGACTTTTTTAAGCATCCGTTATTTGTCACTTGGCAGAAAGAGGCTGATAGCTCGAGACTTGAATTGTCATTTTATACATAACACACTGACAGATCCATGCAAAAACAAACCTACCAAAATTACGTTTAGAAATGTATAAAGACACCAAATAAACTTAACAGAGAGCTTGCCAACACTATTCTTAATTCCATGATAAAAGACAGCAAAGAGGGAGCTGCTGGGGCTGTGCCTCTTACATTTGCACTGATTTTATGTGCCTGATCCTATTGCTTTCTAATTGTTGTCTCCTGAAAGGGAATGGGCTTTTCATAACATCAGGTAGAAGGAAGGAACTTGTGTTTTGGCTCTTTGGAGGCAGAACAGAGAATCCAGATAGCAGGGAACTGCTTGAAAGAAGAAGTGATCTCCCTTATTGAACAAGGTGTTGTGTCAGTAATTTGCTGTCAATGTGTGTAATTTGAATATGTGGAATTTGAATATGAATTTGCTTTTGGGCATGCCAGCAATTTTTCTAGTCTGTGTCCACACACAGTTGGAGGATTGGCTTTTAATTGCATGAATGTCACCTTGGATGTTTGGGCTCTTAAGAAGCTGCTTTCAAAATGACCTTTTTCTAATAGGGGCCAGCCAAGGTGTTTTAACACATAAAGAAGAAAGGTTTCCTCAACACTCCTTTGTCAAAGCAGATGTTGCAATGTGGGGCAAGATAAGGGTCTCCCTCACCCATTTCTTTGCCCAATGCCTGTATGAAAGTGTCAAAATGTTATTTTGTGTAGCTTACCTCTGCATTTTATTTTTGACCACTATTATAAGGAGCTTTACTTTGTTCTGTAGCTCTCCATGAGGTATCAGAGGCCTTTTTCATGCTCATACTTACTTGTGCAGTTTTTTTCTCTGTAATTCTCCAAAGTTTTCTTACTTGCTCTAGATGGCTTTTGCAATGGTCTGATTGATTGCTTGGGAGTTGAACACTCCCATGAAAGTACTCAATCCACCATACTCAGACTGAGGCTGTGCTTCAGTGACAGTTAATTGGGAGTTATTTATGTTTTTCTACAGGCAATAGGTACTATCACTGTTTTCCTTGAAGTAGCATTTAAAAGCTTCAGAGACTGGGTCCCTTCTACACTAAACAACATTTAAACATTGAAAAAAGGGTTACTGTTCAAGAAACTGTAGAGGTAAGTTATGTTTTTATGATGAAAAAGCGATACTGAAAATAAATATTGAATAACTATTTCACAGGAGCCAGGGAGAAAATTATTGGTCATTCCAACTATTTTTGGATAATGCGTTGCCTTGAATTTGAAGGGGAAGAACTTACCTGGCCCTGTTATCAAGGATGCACCAAAGGAATACTAAAAAAGGTGATGCTTTGAAGTCAAGCTGCAGGTACACTGTAATGGTACACGGTGACCCGTGTACTTGACCCGTAGACCCTGACTGCTGAGATCCCATGGTAACTCTTGGAATATGTATGCATGTATATGAGAGGAATAAACAGAGCTCTCAAGTTTCAAGAAGAGAAATCACTGTATCACTGCTTTCTCTCTGACCTTGAAAGGTCTTGAATTATTAAAGAGTCTCTTAAAAGTGCAACCTAGTTTCTAAACCCTGTAACTTTAAAATGGCATAACCATTGTGAAATTTAGTTCTGGAACCATTTAAGCAATTATTTTCCTGCATTACTTTAATGACAGAAATTGGATGTTTCTATTACTTGAGAATGTTTTATCATTTTAATTAAAATTAATAATTTTATGTACACTGCAGTGCTGTCAATTCAGAATACCAAAAGTTTTAACAACTCCTAATACTCTTGCAAGAATATCCTTGAGCAGCTGAAATACTGGGGGAGTTTCTGGTAGCTGGGTACCACCTGACTGACTTACATGCCTAAGTTATAGAGGGATCTAGGTAGCTTTTAAATACCACTGGGGCTCAAAGGTAATGTTTATGCTGCCTGTGAACAGAAAGCAGGCTCCACTGTGGGAACTGAGGCTGGACCAAACTTTGAGCTGCTTAACAGAAACACCTACATTTGGGCAGCTTTGACTTGAGCTGATTTTGAAATAATGATCTAAGGATGGCGCCTCCATCCTCTTCCTTGGGTTAGAAGATTTCATACAAGAAAAATTTCCCATGTTTGTTTATGATGCAGGTGGTGATGTGTAGTAGTCTTTGCCCTTGATGCAGTGGAGTCAGGACTACAACTGTTTATAGCTTATTATTTTGTATCTCATTTATTAACATCAAAGAAGTGGCATGTCTCCCCAGTTCCTAGGTTTGGGTTATTTTATGTTCTCTTGTGCATAAGTGAGAAATTGTGTGTAGGAGAAACTTGCAATGCAAAATTCATCCAACCCCCTCCTCACAGGTGTGAATCTGTATGTGTGTTTCAGCAGGTATCAGAAAATAGCTCCACTGTAGGAGCCACTTGCAGGCTGTGGTCAAAGCTGAACCTTGGCTGTGGCACAGCTTGAGGTCTTGCAAATCCCTTTGAGTTCCATCTAACAAGGAGGCCTTTGAATTCTGGGTTATTGTCAATGTTTACAGCAATGTGATTAGAGCCAATTAGTGACTTGTGCTTTGTGTGTGCTGTAATAACAGAGATGTTGTTTTCCCACTTTGCTAAATGGGCACAAGGCAAAGAAACTTTCTCCTGACCCTGAGGAGGGAGCCTGTAGTGAAAGAGAGTCTCCCTGCATCAAATGCCAATCTGTCCCTGCTGAGCAGGAGTGTCTGAGGAAAGCAGGCCTGGGAAGTCCAAGTCATGCTGAGAGGAAGAGCAGGGCGGCTCTTTGTGATGCAGGTGTGGGCTGGGGTCTGTCACTGCATGTGTATTGTGGTTCTGCTGGAATAGCAGTGTAGGGCAGTATTTGATGGCTGATGTGATTTGCTGTGTGTGGATACAGATGTACTTACTGCCCTATAATTTATGTCCATGCAGAGCTGCTTCAGCAAAGGCTGGAGGAAATGGGTAGGGGGGCAAAGGAGCAATTAATTTTGGCCTTCAGGAAAGCAGCATCCTGTGTATTCTGCTATCATCACATCCAGTTTTTCTCATTCATCACAGATCAAGCCCTGCTACCCACTTTTAAATGTAATTACTGTCTGTAAATGAGGCACTCTCCAATTCCAGGCTCTTGCACCATGCCAGAGCCATGCAAAGGTCCTACAGGAATCCATCCTCCATGTCTCAGGGACAGAAATCGTGACAAGAAGCATGAACTAGTATGAACTTTTGCTTCCTCCATCTTAAAAAAACAGAGACAACTTTCAAAGTTAATTTCAGAAAGTTCTTTGTTGTCAGAAGTAATTTGGTGGCCTCAAAGGGCTGAAAACTCCATCCCCTGGATAGTCAAATGCACTTTTGGATATTTGTGATGTGATTTGTGGTGTGTGAACAGAGAGCTTCCAGACTCCATGTTCTTTTTATCTGGATCTGTAGACTAAAAACAGTGTGAGTTTTAATTAGGAGATAAAGTTAAAGCTGTTCAGTGATGAAAAATTGAAATAGAGACCTGCTTGTAAGATCCATGTGCTTCCTTTTTCTGACATGTACTCATGAGCACTGAGGGTTTAGCTTAGGGGTGGCCAAAGGTGCAGGATTTTTGTGCTGAAGGATTCACCTGCATCTCTGCTGATGCTGGGGACCAGGACAAGGCTGTCCTTTGCTGGCAGAGATGAAGCTGGTGCAGGCAGCTCCACCAATGGGGTTTGTAATGAAAATTGCAGAGCTGAGGGCTGTGGCTCCTTCTAATGGGAAGTGCCGTGCAGAACTCTCCCTGTGCAGGGCCAGTGTGCTTGCAGCAGCCAAAGTGGTGGAGGGTGTGCAGCTCCTGGGAGATGAGAGGCAATGCCATGTGGCTCTGGACCTGTCCCTCCTAAAACTTGCACAGTAAGGGGAAATAGTAACAGTTGGTTTCTGCTCTGTGAGAGGAATTAAGCATAATAATGTGTTAGCCTAGACTGCTACCTGCCAGAGTTAGACAGACTCAAGGCTGGGATAAAAAAAGATTGTCATCTGATTTTTCCATCTGGATGAGACTGCTCAATTTGCCTGCAGACTGTGTCTCTGGGGGCTGACGCTGAGTGATGCTGCTGCACTCCCTGCCTCGCAGGGGGAGGCATGACCAGCAGTGAGGTGTCCTGCAGGAACACAGATGCCTTTCTGGAGCAAACTGGGAAGTAGGTCCAAACATGCTGGTGGAAAACCACCTGAAAATACACACATTGACCAATTGGTGCCTCTCCCCTAGCTTGCTGCTCAGGTGATTTCAGATAGATTTATAGAAATATGGATAGATTTATAGAAAAATGTTTTCATCCTGCTTTCCAGTTTTTAAACTGCTTGCCAGTTTAAAAACATATTAGAAAGAAAATGAAGTGGCAGTTGTAAAGTGTCCAGCGTATTAATGCTAAAATGATATGACCAGAATCCTATAAAAAAAGTATTTCTGTTTCATATCTAGAAATTAAAGTATGCAGTTATGACAAGACCATTTAACCTTTGTCCAGTCTACCTGTCCCTATCTGTTCAGTCAAGCTTCCCTGAACAAATTGGTTTTATATCAAAAAACCAGAAAGTGATTAGCAAAGAAACAGTATTTATTCTGATTATCCTCTGGTGGCTAGACTATTGCGAGAGTTAAACCTCATTTGCATCTTTCTGCGAACAGATGTGGCTGTAGAGAGCTGTGGTATTGCAGACAGCAAGGCTAACGTGTGGGGTGTGTGGTATGTCAGCTTCCTGATCTGGCTGGTTAGGCTTATAATTTCCTGCCAGTTTATAACAGCTTCTGGTTGTTTGCTTGTAAAGGGAAAGGCACTTTGGGACTTAGGTAGCAGGGGAATTGACTTACCCAAATGTCTTCCGTCTGAACGTGATTTGTTAATTTTACATCTAAAGACTATGCTGGTCTTTCATTTATCTGCTTCAGCCTCTGGTTTGCTTCCTTGTATATTTTATTTTTAACTGCAAGGTTTTACATCTGTATTAATAAGTCATCCAACAAGTATTGTAGCACTAAATAATCTGCATTCTCCAAGTGAAATAATTGTCACAGTTTGCACAAATAGAACTGTCTGGTTTGCTACAAGTGACACAAATAGAACATATTCCAATGGAAGAGACAGAATAGCTTTTAAAGGATTCCTTATTGCTTTGCAATGCATTCTTTGGTGTAACAGGCAAATGATTTCAACTTACAGCCCAACCTGATCATTATTTAAAATCATCGAGTCATTTTTAGGCTCCAGCTTTTCCTCTTCGTAAGTAGCTTCTTGAATGGACAGCATGGAAGCTGCTAACTAAATTTCAATTTTTAGGAAGACTTTCATATACCTAAGGGTGATAAAAATCCTATTTAATGGGGAATACTCCTTTGCCATGGGCTTGATCAATAAATTAAATGGATTAATTAAGTTTAGCTGTCAGGACCAAGGACTGTCATGAAGTCAGGCCAGCAGAGTTGGCCATTTATCAGAGGCAAAAGTTTGTCAAGAAAAGGCAGTCTTTAATGGGTTATTCTGAAGTGCATGCAAATGAGCAAGTACCTAAAAAATCTAGCAAGGAGTGTCTGTCATCTGATCATAGGCAATCTAAAAAGAGGTAGATACGTCTGCATAAAGTCATTAAATTTGCTTATCAAACTTCTTACTGTGAATTTTTGAACTTCAAGTTCTGAGGAGATGAACTGGTTTGTGAGTAATAGTCTTAGGTATTTCCATTTTTCACTCTTCACTGAGAAATTCAATTTGTTTTATGTTTTGAGTTATATATACACACACAGACAAACATATACCTATATATGTATGAAGTGATTTAAAATGCAAGCTTATTAAAAAATAAGAATGCTTTTATTGCTTTCAGAGCATTTGGAGGAATTATGCTCTGCAAGTAGAATTCAGTGCAGAGATTAGAGGCAGACCAAAGCATTCCTGTCACTTCAGCACAGGAAACTTCCAGTGTCACTTGTGCCTGGCTCTGTTTGCTGCCTACAGGAGAGTCCTGTTGATCCTGGCCTGTGAGGGTCTCACAGCTGGATGCTGTGACCCATGATGAGTGACCTGTGTCTGTGGACATCATTGGAGAGTCTCAGTGCCCACTTACTGAGGGTCAAGAGACGGAAAGCCACGGCTGCTCCGTTATCTTTAGTTCTTCCCTGCGACCCTTAGGTTGCAGAAGGGTGGTGGCGGTATTCCTCTGGCGGCCGTAGGTGCGGTGGCTGATGGAGCTCTGTGAAGCTCTGTGAAGCTCTGTTGTCCTCCGCGGAGCCCCCCGAGGCCGGCACGGTGCGAGCAGCAGAGCAGCAGCAGACCCTGGCTCCTCCTGCTCTGCACGGAGCCCTTTGGTACCACGTGCTCCTCTGCGGATGTGGTGGGAGTGAGCTGGTGCGTGCTTCCCAATGTAGAAAGCGAAGCAGTGCGTATAATTGCATCCAAGTTGCATCTCTGTTTTGGTACTTCCAGTTTAGCTCCAAAGCCCCGGCCATATGGATGCACTCCTACAGCGGCTCTGGAGGCAAGCTGAGAATAAAATGAGCTGTGTGCAAGTGCTGCAAGCCTGTGTAGATGAAACCTGCCTGACAAACCAGAAACATGCCTTTTTGATATATAACAAAAATAAAATTTTCTCAAGGCATAGAACTTTATGTATGTTCAATTCCTGTTGATTAAATAGTTCTCAAAACAGCAAGGAGTGAGCCAGGGATGCTGGTACCAGGGCAGTGATTTATCAGGAGATATGTAAAGATGACAGTGCTAGAAAAATGTGCCCAGCCATGTGGGCAAGGCCAAGGTCTTCACTGTAGTTTGGAGATGTCATGGTTTGGCACTGGCCAAATGCCAGGCACCCACAAAATTCACTCACTCACCCTCCCCTGCCACAGCTGGGCAGAGGAGAGAAAAAAATTTATGAAGGGCTCATGAGTTGAGATAAGGACCAGGAAAAAACACTGCAAGGGCAAAACAGGCTCAATTTAGAAGTACAAAGTGAATTTATTACTAACAGAATCAGAGGACAATAACAAGTAAAATAAGCCCTTAAAAACCATCTTTTTTTCTCCCAGCCCCTCCCTCCTTCCCCCTGCAGTGCAGGGAGACAAGGCACGGGGGTTTTGGTCAGTTTGTCACCCGAGGTTTTCTTCCATTGCTCTGGAGAGGAGTCCTTCCCCTGTGAGACCGTGGGGTCCCTCCCACAGGAGACAG
>WAAG01019001.1:5358-21064 GCA_013390105.1 Tichodroma muraria | reverse complement strand
TGGTGGAAGCTTCCAGCAGCTCCTCACAGAAGCCACTTCTGTGACCCCCCCCACTACTAAAAACCAGGCTGTGCAAAACAAACACAGGAGAGAAAACCCTCTTTGCAGCAAGGGTGAGAAGGTTCAAGAAGGAGGAAGGACCTGCTGTTTCCTCTAGGCTGTTTAGGAAGGGTAGAGAGCAGGGTGTGCCTGACCTTGGCTCACTGAAGTGTGCCTGGGATGGAAGAGGATGAAGATGAGAGACTGTGATTGGTGATAACTTCTGGATTGCTTCCTCTCCCTGCTCAATGGGGTAGTGAGAATCACTGTCCCATAGTTCAGGTTTTTGTCTTGGACACTGGGGAGAAAAGTTAGAAATGTTCCCAAAAGGCTGAAATGCCTTAGCCATCTTAGAAGGTAATTTCTTTGTGACACTGGTCTGTGGGTTCTTGATGAACATTTTAAAAATGGCCCTGATACTTCAGCTGTAGGAAAACCAAGCTTTTTGTACCTTTTTTTCTTAAACTATTATCAGCAGCTGTGAAGTGATGCAATCCATATGCCGTATGGAGCACCTATATATAAAAATCTGACATATGGATGTTGTGAAGTTCTCGGAAGATTCCACATGCTTGAGATCACCCACGTGCTAAAAACATTCTGTTTGGAAATTAGTTGTTGAGATTTATGTTGAATTCCCAAAGTGAAACCAGGCAAATTGTGCTGGGAATATTTGTAGCATGGAGTCAGGTCTGAATTGCTCTTTTGGTCCCCAATGGAATACCACAGGTTTTGGGAAGGATGTGTTTGGGCTGAATGTTTCCAAGGTGTCTCTGCAGTTAACTTATATTGGATCCCTTAACCAACTGGATCTGAGCTGTTTCTAGCTCATGGTTCTTACTGTCATCTCCTGCCCTCCACTAGTTGAAGGCCTCTGTCTCCATGGGCAATATGGGAGGGGGAGGATGAGGCACAGCATCACTGAACACCCGGTTTCTCAATTAAGTCCTCAGGACTCAGATGTGTTGTTTTGCTGCATAGAAATGAAGGCAGCCTACTGACTGCTGCTTCTGTGGGACTTGAAGACGGTAAGGCATTCCATTGGATCCAGAAGTTAGTAAAGCACACAATTTGCAAGAATATTCTGCCTTTGCTAACTCTGATTTTTCATGCTGCTGTAGCTCATCATGTCAAAATGTTTATCTAGAAGTTCTCCATGGCTAACTAGCATGAGTTGGCTAGACTTATTTTTTTTCCTTTTTTAAAAATCTTTTTTTATCCACTGAGATGGGAATCCACCCTTCTAGTGCTGACTTGACTGGTGCAGTAGGGCTGGCTGCACTAACCTCCCTGGGGAATTTGCCATCAGAGTGTGTGACTGAGTGGCAAGGTGGGCATAAGGCATGGTGGGCATGTTGGCTCCACACAGATGGAGACTGAGGATTGAGTGAGCAAATGGTAAGGAGGAAGGTATAAACTGAAAAGACTTTTCAGTTTTACTCACTGTTTAAGAAGCACATAGCAAGTGCTATGAAAATACAGACGCGTAATATGTAGTTGGTTGATCCTCCTCTGGCCTCAGCAGAGGCAGATGGAATTGGACCCGTTTATCTGCTGGTTTTGGGGCTTGTTCAGAGTGAGTGTGAATACAAACTCTGCCACTGCACAAGGCATCATGATCCGGGGAGGGCTTATACCCTTGGATGTGCTGTGCCCCCAGATGTTTGTACCAGTCCCTAAAGTTTTCATGCAAGATATCTCAAATTGCTGCTACCCTCTCTGTCGATTTTGTTCTTGTGGAATGGCAGAGGATTGACAGTGATTTGGATCCTGCTTTCTGAAATGCTTAGCTCAGGGCTTTAGTGATGCAGTGATGTGGAGTAGCAGTAAGCAGCACACTCTGGAGCTTGGTTATTTAGGGGCCTATGTTACAGCAGTATGTAAACCCCTTTCTCCCCAAAGAACTGTCAAGGTGAAGCTAATTCCACTACCAATAAATGTTGTAATGTGTGAAGCAATAACAGGAGAGTGAGCCCTACAGCATGTGCCTGTACATCACTTTAATTTGTAATCAACCTGAAATGATTTCTAGTTTGTAGCTGTGTCTTAGTTATTTGCACGTGCTGTGCTACAGTGGATTCTACTTGCTTAAAATCCTTGTCAGGGAAGAAACATTTTTCTGGCTTTTATTCGCAATGAAATCTGCTCCCTAGAGTCATGTCAGCTGCAGAAATCCAGACCCCAGCACAAGTGTCTGCATTAAAAACTGGGCTTTGGGCTCCATTAAAATACTGTGACTGCACATGTCACAAACAGGCACAGACAGGCAGTGCAGTAGCACAGGCACATGAAAGATCCTGCTTTGAAACCAAGGGGCTTTTGAAACTGTGGGGCTTTTGAAAATGAGGTTGCAACCCCGGAGAAAAGAAACAGCTATCTCCTCTCTTTGCTTCTTCCAGCCTCTGTCAGCTTCTGGCTTTAAATTTTCTCTGAAATTATGCACTTGTCTCTTGGTAATCTTCCCTCATATTTTAATTGGGGATGGCAGGTAAAGAATAAGGTCAAAGAACTGGAAATGACCTTGTAAAACTGAGACAGTGGAGCCAGAAAGATGGCCCTTCAGTTAAAACTGGTGATAGTAACTGCCAGATTTTTTGGGAATGTTTGCAAACTCGTCATTAGATCAAGCAAATTTACATAAAACTTTTGACCTTTGGATATAAATGGGGCTCGAGGACTCTGAGAAGAGAATGGCAGGGCTCCAGTAAGAGAGATGTGTATCATGACAGTTTAGTCCACACTGTGTAGGCAGCAAGGCATGCTGATGGGTTAATGCATCTTTTTCACATTTAAGAGAAAAATACATGTCCTCTTCCTTTTTGTACAAAATGTTTCATGTGTTCATATGCGTGTGTGTGCATGTTACTCCCATGCATAGGTGGGGTGCATGCCCTTCATTTCCTCTAAGACAAGGGTTGGCCTGCTCGTTCTGGCCAGTTTTTATAGATGGCACATTGCCATGATGTAGGAGTGCCTTTTATTTCTATAGCAAACACTGTGACCACCACTTGTTTAATATTAAGTCTGTTTTCCCTCAATTCCTTCCTTCTTTCCGGAGGAGAGTTGGGGCAGAGTGTTGTGGTCAGTTTTGCTGCTCTGTTGTGGTGTGGCAGCAGGTGTATCTGTTATTAGGGGATGCTGGATCCAAGGGAACTTTTGAAGTGGAAGGGCTTAGGGTTTATGGTGAGATCATGGTTCCTGGGGGAATTAATTCATCAGATCAGCTGATGAGAAGTGCTGAAAGCTGTTCAGATTTTCAGTGTAAAAAAACTGTTTTGGTAAGATGAGCAGGAAATAATGGCCGGAGACTTGCAGAATAGCACTGAGATTTGCATTGATTTTTGAATCCCTGCTTAGTACTGCAGGTCATCCAAGATCTAAACTACAATAAAGGGCATTTCAGAGGCAGAAAAACAGAGATCGCATAGGTGCAGAGTGCAGTAATCTGGATGCAGCAAGCAGGTTATGGCTGTTTTGGGTTTTTATTGCTTGGTGTGGGACTGTGCATGCTGTTGAGTGTATGCTCTTAGGCAGAATGGACTATTTTCTCTAAGATTTTCCGAGGTGTCAATCCCAGTAACTGGGTAATGCTGTGTAAGTGCCAATTAACTTCTTGTAACTCCTTGGCAGGGTGAGAAAGCTCTACTGCAGTTCCCCCCTTCCCATCCTCATGGGGAAGCAGAGCTGGGGAAGTTGAGCCCCAAGGCTGTTGTGACGTTCCTGCAGCCGGTGCTGATGGGATCATTGGAGATGGCAGACGGGACCCTGCAAACGGATCTTATGCATTAGGGACGCCCAGGAGGTGAGGGGAGTCCGTGTAATTCGTGGTTTAAGGATCTTACACAGTATCATAAAAAAACACAGGGGCAAAGAAGGCAATTCTTCCCAGGCCATGCTCAGCTGGTCCAAAGGGGTGAACTCCTTCTTGCCTGGTCCCATCCCCTGCTTTGGCACCAGGTTTTGTTTGTATTGTCTTCCAGCCCCTGAAGGAAGTGAAGCGAGGCTCATGCAGACAACTCTTTGGTATCTACCAACTATGGGAGCAGAGATATGTCCTGTAAGGAAATGTCCTTTTGGGTGTAAATAGTACCTGATGAGGGCCAGCAGAAGCAACCCAGAAAGCAGCCTGGACTTGGACTTTCTGAAAGTCTGCTTCCCTGTCTCAGTTCAAGACACCTCATTTCCAAAAGCATTAAGAATTTCTATACAGCTTTAGACTGTCTCCAGATTCCTACCCACTCAATCTCTAATTAAATGTAAGAATTTCCACTTTATGATTAATCCTTTTCAGGGCAAGTTGCAATATATTTGAAAAAGTAAGACTTATCTGTCTGCTGCTTTCCTTCTGCCTTTTTAGTTTGCAAATGAATGTAGGGTCATCTTATACCATTCGTCTTCTTAGAACTTTTGCCAGTTTTAATTCTGTAAAATGCAATAGTCATTCCTCATACTTATCTGTAAATTACATTGAATCTTGTTGTAGTCATATTAGGTGGTAATGATTTATATGCCTTCTAATAATTTATTTGATTATGCCAGCTATGTTCCATTTCTAAAGAATTATCAAGTTAATGCTCTTGCGTAGGGAACAAAGAAATATTTTCCATAGTTCTTAACTTTGTCTTTCTGCACTTTGGTACAGTGCTGCATGTTTGGTTTATTAATACGATGGTGTGTAAGGATTAGGCTGACTATTTATTACAGGTATTTAATGTTAGACCCCAGGTTGCACAGAAGCTGCAATCCAGAGGTGGTTTCAATATGGTGTCAGTGCTTGGGTGTTTCTGCCTCGTGCACATTCCCAGATTCTGCAAGTCTCTGGTGGGAGTATCTGTGCTGGGCATAGGTGGGGCTGATGGCTCTGAGCTCAGTGGGAATGTGAAGGATAAATAACACTTTCAGAAATCTCAGTGGCAAAATATATTGGGTTTTCCTTTCCTTGTCCTTACGCCCCAACAGTTCTGTGCCGAGTATAAGGAGCTCTCACCCCCTTCATCAACAAAGAGCTGGATGCAGGGAAATAGCTAAGCACAGGTTTAACTTCAGGATTGGAATTACTCCCACAGATTTCTGAGGCAGTTGTTCGCTCAAAAAGAAATAAACAGGAAATTGGGCTGCTGAGGGGGGACAGGGAGAGAAAAGCACACTAGGACTAAAGAAAAGTGATTTTTCTATCTGGTATGTTTCATACACTGGAAACTTTCAATATTTCCTGTCTTGATGGACTGTCTGCCCTGTCTGTTTTCTCTCCCTTTTGGAAATTTGTGCTTAACTCCTGGATAATATGCCTCCCACGCCAGCTGACAAAACACAAAGAAGTAGGAAAAGCTTCAGCTTTAGGGGAAAACTCTTCTCTTCATGAAAAAATGATGTAGTTTTTCTTTCCTTTACCTTGACTTGCATATTTAGAGAAGCACAGGATGGAACAAAGTATTGCACAAGTGCAAGTAATGTCCAACTTTATTTTTTCTCACTAAAATTTCTCTTTGAAAAACAGTAACTTTCTTTCTGAATATCTTGGCATAAAATACCAATTTTTGGCAGTGTTTGAATGCTGATTTTTTTGTCATTTCAAAGTTCTATGCTGCTGAGACATTGCACTTTTGAACAGGGTGAAATATGGTTCTTAGGAAAAATGCTTGTGGTTACTCTGGAAGGCAGATTGTTGCCTTTTCCAGAGTTCAGAATACAGGCTGGTACTGTGTGTGTGAGAGAAGTAGTACAACCCAAAGGGACAGAACTTATAGGTGGGAAAACAGGAAGATATTTTACCCAGTGCACAAGCACCTGGAATCATGCAGAAAATCAAACAAGAAATTACTTCCTAGCAAGAAATTAAAGCATCCAAGCAATGAAATGAATAATCAAAGAGACATATGATATCCTCTTCCTTTAAACCAGGTTTTTCTTCTCCTAAAGCACTTGAATTTTTGGAGAATTTGAGTCCTGACACTGTAAACTGCCTTGCTTACAGCTCTGCTCTTGAGTAGATCAGCCTCTCTGATCCATTGAAACTGAGGAACCAGATCCACAGCCTAGGTCACTGTGTCTGCCCCCGGTTATGAAAATACACTCTACGTCTCCTCGTCAAATTTTTTGTTTCTTTTTTCTTTGCCATTTCTTATTTGTACTTGTTATTGTTTTGTATTGCTGTTATTGCATTAATTCTACCATGGAATGTCACTGGGATTGGGAATGGGCCTCCTTAATGGCTCTGTGTGCTTTTCAACATTATTTGCTTTTTAACATTAGTGAAGACAGCTGTATGCACACAGAACATCTGGGGGCCTGCTGAACTGTAAAACCTCCTGACATCGATGTTTAATTTGCATTGACGTATTTTCACTTTTACTTTATACGTGCTTGCAGCCTTGCATGTCTTTTGGCTCTTTGCTGTTTTACAGATGTCAAGTAGCAGGGAGCTGAAACAGAGGAATACCCTTGGTTTTCTGCAAAGCTGTGGTGTATGAAATGTTCCCAAAATTGTTCCTGTGGCTGCTGAGGACTGTTTGTGTTTAAACAGTCTTGTTGTTTGCTGATACTTTCTTTCTAAGTGTTATTGTTTCATAATGGTCATTTGCACTTGTACAACCTCCTTGTCAAGAGGGTGGTTGATGGTTTGCCAAGAGGCTGATTTCAACCAGATCTTTTCACAGACGTGGTTATTAGGGAATGCAGCAATCTTCTGACAGATTTTCTACTCTATTAAGCAGCTACATCATCTCTGTGAATAAAAGTGCCTACTTTTACAAGAGTTGGCTTTGGTGTCTTGAGGCCATTTGGGTGTTTACAATCAGTGCTGAAAAAGCAGCTGATTCTGCAGGTGCCAGTTCTCTGGCTGTTTCCAGATGTTTTCTGGTGCAGATCTGCAAGTACCGTGTCTGGTACCTTCTTTGTCTCCCTGTGCAGAGGGGCAGTTCTGTTAAAAAGGCATAGTAACCCCAGCCACTCCATGATTCTGTGTATCCCATGGCCCTCTCTGGATCCATCAGATTTCTGCAAGCAAGGACTTGGTTCCCTGGGAGCACGGGTGGTTCCATGGCTGCCCGACAGGACTCTGCTTTAGGCCCTTCCATCGGGCGCTTCTCTTTTGCCCACAACTTCCTCCTGAAGTATTGCCTGTTGACTAAATCCTTATTTCCTTGGATCTGTAGTGACCCTTTAATGAAGTTAGGATTTTTTTTCCCAGAGATGTGAAATATTTGTTCCCCGCACATGTTAGCCCTTTGCTTATTCTTGAAGGCGTGATGTAGCTGAATTGCTTCACTGTCTGTTTCTGTTCTGTTGTTGATTAATCTGTTTTTCCACTCAGGCTCTGTTATGAGAGAAGATTAATATTGTAGAGAAGATACTTTTTTGTTTCAAATATTTTGCTTCCTTTCTCTGCTAGGAATACTAGTATAAACACCAGGCAATCTGAATTTAAATAGCTGAAGTATTAGTCTTGCTCTTCCAGTTGCTTGTCATTACACCTGAGGATAAGGTTACAGCTGATTATACAAAAGACCTGAGCCATACGTTTTACATTCTCAATCAGCATATTATAGATGAACTATGAAAATCTGAGATAGCTTTTTATGATAATTGAGAGAGATTTTCCTTGGAGTATGCAAGACTCTTGAGAGAAGCAGAATTGCTTGCCTATAATTCTGTTATAAGCTTTACCGGTATTTATTTAACATGAAGTTTATTGCTGCTGAATATTTTTCTTATGGCTTGCTGTCAAAAATGTCAAAACACTCGGAAGGTTGCTCCCAGTTTTGATATCCTCTGCATAGGGGCTTGTTTGTTAGACCAGTCTGAAGCATCCTTCATGAACCTGACTCATGTGCAAGGCAGCAGTGCACTTATGTGAAGAAAATGTAAATTGTTATTGCCTGAGTGGGCCCCTTCAGCTCCCCACTTGACATCAAGGGTAATCAGCCAGCCTGGGGCCCAAAATGCAAACTGGCTTAGATTTCTCCAGCCCTTGTACTGAGCCCCTTGGGGCCATCCCAGAACCAAACTACCAAGTTCAGCAGAACCCTGCTCCTTGGCTTTGGAGATTTGAGGTTGGGAGCTCAGGCTTGAGTCACTTATTCAGGTCTGGGCTGTCTTGTCGCCTGTGTCAGCATCATGGGTGGATTGCATTGACCTGCTCTTGCCTTGGGGGTGTCAGTACCTCACAGGTGTTTCCCCTGTAAAGCTGTGTGCAACAGCCCCATGGTGCTCCCTGGTAGCAGTAGACCAGCACTTCTGGCAGTTGAATGCTTTTTAACAGGATGAGGGAATTGCATGTGCTGGGACTGTGCAGACAAAGGCCAAAAGAGACTTCGTTTGTCTGAGAGGCCCATCACTGCTTCAGGCCCTTCAGCTTGGAAACTGGCTGAACCCACAGCTTGTTATAGCACCAGGAGGATGAGCTCTGCCAGGGATGGGGGCTCATGCAAGCACCTGGGACAGTCAGGTGGCTGACTGGAGACCCAGCTCCTAAGGAGCACCTGGCTCCAACCTCATGACCTGCAGAAACTGGACTTGACCAGAGATTCTGCTGGGTTTTTACAGCCCATTTCATGTCTTCCTCTTCAGCTCTTCCTTGCAATGATTGCAAATAAATTGAAGCCATGCTGATTACCTGGTTGAGATTCAGGTTAAATTCAGTTTCAGAAGAAAAAGTTAAATAATAAATTCTCTATTCAAATAAAGCACTAATGCAGAAAGCTATAATTTTTGTGATTTTGCTAAGGAAGATTCAGTTTGTCCCTGAGTAGGTGAGGCACAGACAAGAAATAAATGTCTTTCTGCATAGATGGACAGCAATAAGTACAAAGTTGCAACTCATATTTCTTTGCTGGCACCTGTGACCAGGGTTACTTTATGCTTGGCTGTGCTTGTTTGTCTAAACTCACAAGAGTTAGCTTCTCTATGGCTTTAGGGTAGACTCTCATGTTCATTAGCACAGGAGAGCACTGCTGCTCCTGTCCCTCCCCTCAGCATTTTAGTACAGGTTTTATGCAGCTGGAGATTGCCAGGCAGAATGGAAGAACTGCCTCTGCCAAGGGGGTGTTGGGGACATTGGGGCAGCAGGACACAGCTTGTGCCTTGGTTTATGCACAGGGATTCAGAGGTTGGAAAGCCTAACTGAGAGATAATGTAAAGCCTTTAGCTCTGGCTTGGTTGGGTTGTGTTCACCACAGTGAGTCTCAATTCAGCCCACTCAGCCGTGCTCTCTGTTTGTTTTAGTATTTGCAGAGTCAGCCTCTGGGGCATTAACTCTGGAGGAGATTTCTGTCAAGTAACCAAAATGGAAATAGCCTAGTTTGGGAGTGGGCTGCTATCCCTTCAAAAAACTCATCTTTAATAGATTTCACGTAATCACAACTTAAAAACAAACACACATTTCCAAAATGTTCTTCAGTTTTTCACCTTGGTATTTCTCACACAGGCATTAATCACCCACTTCTTTTAAGTACAGAGCTCAACGTATTGCAGTGAAGAACTGTCTTCTCATGGCTGATGAAAGATGAGTGGATTTTACAGTGAAATTCCCATTGCCCTGGGGAGCAGTGATCATGCCGAAAAAATGTTCACTGACCTGTGTGACACAGGTGCCATCTGTGTCAAGACTTTGGTGGAGTTAACCCCTGGTAGTTCACTTTGCAGAACATCCTATCTTACACAGCAAAGCTACAATGCTGGCTTTAAGGTTGTTACAAGCCTGGCTTGGTAATCATTAGATTATCAAGTATGTGCTGGCCTGGGTTGGCAGGGCATAACGTGCTGGAATTTTGACGTACCTGTTCTTTGCCTGCTGTAATTTGGGGCTTATCCCAGTGAGCCTTAGCACTGGGTATGTTTAGTCCAACTTGTGGTTATGAAATGAAGATTCTTGCACCACTGGCTTAGCAGTGTATCAAAAAGAGATGCCTAGATATAATTCCCCTCCCTCTGGAAGTGATTGGGTGGTTGGCTGGGTGAGTTGTTCATTGGGGTGAGTACTAATTAATTCCACAACACTGACATAAATTTTGTGCTGATTTTCCATCCTAATCTCTTAATTCCTTGATCTTTTTCTTTGACTGAACTGCTTTCTTTTCTTCTGATTCTTCTGCTGATTTTTGGCTGGAAAGAAGGTACTTACTAAATTCTGTTTCATTATCGCAGCTATTCAATCTTAGGGTGTGCCCAGGTAGTTACCCAGTGCCTTGTTTCATCACTTATGCTGCTCGTTCTTCACCCGCTTCACCTCTTCCACCATGATCTGTCTCTCTGACCCATGGGGTGAGCCCACAGCAGCAGCAGCAAGCTGGACCTGAACTTTGGTTTTCTGTGTAGTACTGGGCTCAGGCATGAGGACTTGGAAAGGAGAGATTTTTTCTGATGGGCATGAACTCTCTGGCTCAGCAGTCTGTGGAGGCAAAATCTGAAATCCAGAGGAGGGTGAAGCAGGATTTGTTTTCTGTACCTCATGTGTTGCCACAAGCAACCTCGGTGTGTTGTAAAGCAACGTCTGTTCTTCTTTGGATTTTAACCTGCCCTGGTCAGCTCTAGCTACAGAGGGGTCAAGCACAGAATACAGTCTGTGGCTGCTGGAGCACCTTTGTGCTCCTGGGAAGCCTCCCTGTGTTTCAGCTGGAAGCTTCATATGTTCAACACAAACATTGCTAAATAGAAATTTCAAGGTAGCAGATTTGTAGTGGCGGTGGGGAGAAGGTAGGAGTGGTCTTAAATTTGCAAAAATCTTTGACTGCAGTAAAGCTGTGTACCAGGATGTTTAAAAATTTAACGTGAAAACAACAGGCTGGCAGCCTGCAGTACAGCAGACTTAAAAATTAAAATGCCACCATGTTTAACGGAGCTCCCAGAAGTAACGATAAAAATGTAATTGCTTCTGATGAGACACATATTCTATTAAGTAAAGAATATGGTAACTCTTAATCGGCTTGGGTAACCTCAGTAATTTAAAATTAGTTATATTTCTTAGAGCTCAATATGCAAATGAATTTGAGATTATATATAGTTAATATTTGCAGGATAAACAGATAGTAATTTCAGTTGATTATAGACAACCCCAAATCCTTAGAGTGATTATGGCCATGCCGCTATTTGGAGTGAGTTTAACTCAGGCTTGACATCGAGACCTCAGTTCCAAAAAGCACTTAGCTGTTTTTGCTAAGGCATAAGTGCATTTTCGACTGGGCATAAGTGTTTATGCAGTTTTTCATCTTTTGTGTGACCTGAATGCAGTCACACTTTGACTCTATAGGTACATTAGTACAGCAGGAAGAGTTTATTTTCAGGTTTAACACAATTTAATGGACACAATAATAAAGCCCTTACTTTTTTACTGAATTTCAGACTGTTAATATTGAGAAGACACACATCTTTCAAAGCTACTATTGAATTTGATGCTTAAATTCAGTCAAGAACCAGCTCATATGTATAATATAAACAATATTACCAAATGACCAGTCAGCTAACATGATGAGAACAAAATAAAGAATAGTTTTCTGTAACTTGTTTGAGTTAGGAGTCTACAATTTCCCCAGACTTTTCTCCTCTATATGCATAGTTTAAAAAATCCCAACACTCAAAGTGCTGAAAAACACAGAAAAGAAAATAAACATGTAACATTATTTCTGGCAAATCCTTTTAAAACACAGAGAAGTCTGATGTGAGGTAGAGCAGGATCAGACACGCTAGCAAATTTCAATTGACAAATGTAACTGAAATTGAATTCACTGAAGCTGCGTCTGTAACAGGAATGAACTTGGCCAGACGATTACACTCCATTTTAATATAAAATAATGAATATTGATTAAGTCTGTGGCAGGTGTCACTGCACCCTGCAGCAGTAGGCAGAGGAGGTAGAGGTGCAGTAGGGTATGTAGCAGGTGGTCCTGCCTTCCTGCTGTATTGGCCTTATGGTGCTGCTCTGCCCCAGGGCTCAAACCAGGCAAGCTGGACTTGGTGTGAATCTGGGACTTTTTGTGCATGGGCTCCCTGGGGTTTGGGCTGGGAAATGGGCACACTGGGGCCATCTCTGTCACTGAGGAGGGGGGTCAGCGTTAAAGGCTGGGTTTTGCTCTGAGTGTTAGAAATGGGGGGCTTAATGTTTGAGCTGTCTGTATAAATGGGAAGAAATACCTTATGAAAAGACTAGAGTGCTTATAGTTTGGTAGCTGTTGGACATTCTAACAGAGGTTGACTTTCTAATGGACTTGGGCATTAGTAAGATATACCTATATGTGTCTGCTATGGAACTGCTGAGCATGGAATATTTATTGTCAGCTGAGCTATAATCAGAGCTATGAAGAGTTTAAAATAGTATGGTCTGCTGGGAGAAAAAGGTACGAGCATGTATTAATATATTGTATTTATACCTGCAGCATGCTTTTCTTCTGGATGGTGAGTTTTAATTATAGTACATTACACACATGGAACAGATTTTGGAGATACCTGCATGGCTCTGAGGATGAGGGACAGAGTGCCATGACTGGGAGGATGCTTGGGAAGGTGTGGGAAAGCCAGCAGTGGCTGTAGGCAAGAAAGGGGCAGTGGGTCCCTGCAAGACGTTTCTTGTGCTTTAATGGAGTGGGATTTAAATTTAGAACTCGTATGTGACCCAATGTCAAGTCAGAAATGTGTGGTTGAAAGTGTATAATCAGCTCCAAGTGACTGCCTTGTAAATCGCAGGAGTGGAAACTGGCCTCAGGCTAGCAGCCGTCTCTGCCACATCTCTGCTTGAGTGAACTTTAATCTGACTCTTTATCAAGAGAAGCACTGAGAGAAAGAGGGGAAGAAAGATGAACACAGCGCGAGTTGCCCAAAATAGGCTTTGTATGGATAAAGGTGATTTTACTGGAGACTTTGCGAAGAGTTCCGGGTGCCCTCAAAGAAAAGCAAAGTCCTGTTACGAAGTGTAGCGAGACAGGAAGGGCCAAGAGAAGCTCAGAGAAATGCTCTAGTTCTGACTTTGGGAGCTGCTTCTGACTTTCTTGGGTTGAATGTCTGCACAGCACTTCCATAAATTAAGTAATGTCAAACTGGAATTCTACAACCTGGGGCCAGTCTGCAAAGCACTCTGTTCTCTGTGCAGGGCTTTGTTTGCTTAAGCTGCTGCCAAAACCAAATCGAGCATCTCCGTGAGCATCTGCAGTGGCACTAATGACCAGTGTGCTGTGAGCACTGTGAGGATGCAGATCTGTCCAGGGGAGGAGTAGGGGCATTAAACACTCTCTGAAATATTGAGCAGATCCTGGCTAGGGAGTTTTATTATGATATTACAACGTGAAGTCTTCATTATGAAAAGAGGTTATCAATGCTGTGAAATTTGGAAAACCTCATCAACTCTGCCTTGATTATTTGTGGGTATATTGTAATCTGCCATGCTTGAGACCAGGGAATATTTTGAGCCAGCAGTTTTTCACAAGTCTCAAGACAATGTAAAATAAAAAGGATATTAGCAACAAATGGAAGTTTTATCTCAGGCCAGTTTAGAGTCCTGGGAACTATGTGTTTTGGAGCAATGTCCTATTGATTTCAGGAGGAGATGCTTCATTTTGTAGGTGCTAAGCATAGACTTATTCAAAGGAAAAAGTTTACAGTGTCAGTGTACCAACCAAGATCTGAAACTCAATTTGCTCTTGAATAAATCAAATTACTTTTTATAGCTGTAGTCTGTAAATTTAGCTTTTTATCATTTTCATGGGTTTAATATTTGAAATTTAGCAAACTATGAGTTTTGCACGTTCATATGTTGACAGCAAACATAAACATTTATATGAAGTAACACTGAAAATCTGTGTTCTTCACACATTGTAAGGCCATCATAAGGCCTCTGACTCCATTCTATTTTCCCTGAAGGAATATCAAAATAATTTTTTAAAAGGAATCTGGATATAAAAATAGTGGTTAGTGAGTATTCACCACATATAGAAAAAAACTTATTCACCACATATAGAAAACTTTTGTTTTCTGTTTTTCCAGGAAAACAAGGGTGACATAATCCCACTATTTGCACATATACAGTGTTCGTGGCCTAGAACCCAAGCATGAAAACAAACAGAAATTCAAGTAGCTCAGTCTGCTCAGCTTATTAAAGAGAATGTATCTTGTAATACTCAGTCAAAGAATTACAATCTCATCAGTGCTGTAATCTCTTCCCATGTGTTTTTTTTTCGTTACATAGTGTGTAATTGTTTTTCCTTCAAATTGTCAAAGTGCTTGAGAAGGCAGAATGTACTAAGGCTTTCTAAACAGTAGAAATTGTCTGTCTGCTTACCTTGCTTGGTAGTTTCGGTTGAGTCATGGCATTACCAGTGTTGGCAGGAGAAACCTCTGTACTCCAGCCTGCCAGAGTTATAAACTTATACACAAGCTTCGTCGTGTCTTTGCTGTGTATTTTCACACCCTTGAACAGCAAAAGAAAACTGGCACAAAATCAGCTATAAACTGTGAAACCCCAAAATATCAGGATAGAATATGCACAAGTTATTTTTGAAGCATTTGGCACCACCACTTTTGTCAGGGTAAGGGGAGTTGTGAGCTTGTGAGAGGTGCTCTGATGGATGCTGAAGCCTGTCATCAAGCTCTTTGTTCAAAAAGAAATCTTAGCTAGTGTAAACTGTTGGAAGAAGTGTTTACAAATAAACAGAACTTTAGCTGTCTTCTGATCTCAGAGGCCTTCCTTTCTCTCCAACTCCGGCTATTTACAAAATTTTCTTGTATTGAAACTAGGTGAGTGGTTACAAAAAGCTTTTTTTCCCACTTTGACATTCATATTGGAGGAGAAAACTATTAAATTCCCTTTATCTTAAAGTTAATTAGATCTAGTAATGATCTAGTGATGTTTATTCCTGTGTGCCTTCTTTCTTATAACTATGAAAATTACATAAGGGTAGTGGCATCTGTCTGGGAGTTTTGCAGACTGAGACATGGCCTTAAAGTTGAGATCTGTGGGAGCCATGCATGTAGTTGGATCTGTGCAGCTCCAGTGCCAGAGCCAAGCTGTCCCATGGCTCTTGGGACAAAACAGGCAGGGTTCAGTGCCCACAGAAGG
This sequence comes from Tichodroma muraria, assembly GCA_013390105.1. Taxonomy (NCBI): domain Eukaryota; kingdom Metazoa; phylum Chordata; class Aves; order Passeriformes; family Sittidae; genus Tichodroma; species Tichodroma muraria. Next base: position 5,985 of record WAAG01019001.1, on the reverse strand, counting down.
AACCAGCATTGTCACTGAATCCAAAATCATCAGCTGCCTGTGCATTGCAGGATGAGCCATCTTCATTTCCAGGTCAGGTGTAAAGTTTGGAGAAAAGGTTGCTCATATAATGAAAAGAGGTTAAAAAAGTCTCCCAACTTACAGAGCTATCTGTTGCTGCTGGGCTCTTCACTCCTTTAGCTGTGTGAGGCTGCCTGAAGGTATACACATCCCTGAGCTTCTTGTGGGAGTGGAAGAAAAAAATACATGTGGTGTAGTGGGGTGAATGTGTGTGACTGTAACAGACCACCAGCTTTGATCTTTGGAGTTCCATGTTTATGAAGGTAGTGAATCTGAGAACTGTCTTGGTTTGAAAGACAGGTGTCTGCCAAGGAAGGCAGGAGCCTCCCTTGAAATGGAAAATATGACATCCTCCCCTCTGAATTATTATGACTTCGAAATTAAGGGGGCTTTCAGGCAAAGCTATGAGAAAAGGAATAACACTTCTTTACTAGTGTTTGTGTGTGTGTGTGTAACGAGGCGAACAACAACAATGGAAACAACAACAAACAAGAACAGAAACCCCAATCTCTTGCGTTTTCCCTTCCCGCTATTTAAGCACCTTCCCCGCGTTGCAGTTCCGGGCAC
>WAAG01018999.1:143496-206127 GCA_013390105.1 Tichodroma muraria | reverse complement strand
CATAAATGCTGAGCCATTAACTGTAAGCTGAAGATAAACACGTTCAAAGGAGGCTTCTAATGATATGTGACTCGTCTGCTTTCATAACTCAGTGGAAGCAACGGGGTGTTCATTAGCTGTGTGCAAAGCCTGTGTGGCTGTGTTTACCCACAAATACCACATTTGCAGTGAAGCCAGGCAGTCATTCCAGAAACCCCAAGCCTTGGGAAAGGCGTGCTTGAGCTGTGTAAAGGATCCGTGGTCAGGAGGAGGCACTGAATCCCAAGAATAAACCTGCAGGTCCTCAAAAGCAGTGTCAGCTCTTCTAGCATCAGAAACCTGGATTTTGCAAGAATTCAGTAGCTGGAGCCTGACACAGTGAAAGACCAGCCAGAAACCTTGAGGAACATTTTGTCACATTTTTGTCCTATCTTTGGGGGATTCAAGATGTACCACCTCTGTTTTAGCCCAGGATTTACCAAAGTGTACCACCAGGCTGTGCCAGCAGTGAAGTACCATCCTCTGCTCAAGAGTTCAGAAGTTCAATTTTGGACGTTGACCACCTGCATGTACCCAATTACCTGCTGTTAGTGTTTACAATTTAAACTACTCTTTTGCCTACAAGAGGTAGTAAATGGAAGCAAGAGCATTCCCTGGCCAGTTGGATGCTTTTCAAACGTGTCTCTTCCACCATCCCCCCAACTGATGCTTTATGTTTTATATCTGTACATAAGAAACTTTCCCATCTGTCTCCTACAGCTAGATGCAGTCTTTATTTCGACGATTCTTCCAAGGTGACTACTGACCCATTTAAAGCTGATATAATCTACTAATCTCCTTAAATCATTTCTATTTAAGTTCTCCAGTACTGAATAATGCATCCCAGTCCAGAAACCTTGGAGATTCCTCACTTAAGAAGTCAGCACGAGAAGAAATTCCTTAGCTCAGGAGGCAGCAGTGTTTGGGTGGCTCTCACAGTGCATGGGAGTCGCGTGAGGGGGAAATGGTCCTTTCCTTGAAGAGCTTCCAATTGCCAGCCTTTTCTCAGCAGGGCCAAGCACAAGCTGTTGTATTGCCAGCCAGCAGTGATTAAGCTCAGCTGTCCATATGCTGCACCAGAATATATTGTGCTGCTCAGAAATCACAATCTTTTAAGGCTGATAGATACCAAGACTGAAAAAATGAGGTACTTAAGTGTGTGCCAGCCCTGTCTATGGGTTTTGATGATTTTGCTTGCCAAAGCATTAAACAGAAGGAGCCTGTGAGGATGCGAAGTCAGCTGAAAATCCTTCACAGTGCCTACTGACATTGTATCCTGACAGTCATTGCCTTTTTTTGGGACGTATGGACTTCTTTAATTTCATTAGTGATGTTAGAAAAACATATTCACACCAATGGAGACTATTCCCTTTGCTACCAGCTCTACCTTCTGATCAGAAATAGCTGCAGCAGATGAATAGACCTTAAATGGAGTTGTGAAGCACTGAATGTTTCATCAAGTGTAAAGTGGTCCACATGGTTTTAAGTACTTTATTCTTACCTGTGTGCCTGTGAAAGTGAGTGGAGTAGAGAGAAAAGCTTTTATAGCTCCTGGAGAAAGACATCACTGAACTGGGACTGTGCAGTTTTCAAACAACCAGGAGGAGAGATGCCAAAATAAGTTCATCCCTTTTCAAGGTGCTGTCACTGGCAGCTTTCATTGTTCTTCTAAACAACTCCTCTTCTAAAGGAAAAGTTTCTGTTTTTCAGAGATTAAAGCAGTCCTGTCTTCATTCATTGCTTTGGCACTTGACTGATTCTTCCCTAATGGGCAGATTACTTAGGAAGTTTTTGAGCTGTAATTTCAACACGTAGACCAACATGCTGGCTGTTTGACGATAATATAGTTTTAAAAAATGACACATAGCATCAGCACAATTATCTCCCCGGGGTGGTTTTTTTTCAAGCTGGAAGATGGAAGTGAGAGGGAAGGCAGCAGCATCTGACTTGAGCTTGTACCTTGGTTCTAGATGACAAATTGGCCCTGTTGCAAATTCTTTTTTCCATAGTCTTTTGTCAGAAAGTTTATTGATAAGCCAGAGTCTTACTAAATAGTTCTGCCAGAGTGTGCTTGTAACACATTGCATTAAGCCAATATTTGTGTGTGGCATCTGCAGTGTTTGTCTCACACAGTGACTCCACAGTTGGGACAGCAGCAATAGGGTGGGTCATGAGAGAGTTTCCCTCATGGATACCCTGGGGATTATGTCTGAAAGGCTGAGGATAATACATAAAAACAACATTATTTCACAACTTTTGGAGTGTATTAACACATGGAATCAACAAATCATCTCTATAAAATGTCTGGTGCCCTTCTGAGAGCCAAAAAAAAAATGGTTTTGCTACCTTAAGCACCAAATCAGCTAGTTAACATCTTGCTTTCCAGGAAATGAGTAATTCACTTTTTTAAGTGCCAACCAGGTTTGGTTGCAATCAGTCAACCAAAATACAAAAGTATTTATTGCTTCCCCCTAAATTGAAGCTCTGTGTACATTTTTCTGACAAATCTGAATTACTTGTTCAGTGTTATTCCTGAAAAGAAGAATCAATGAACACCAGCAGTTCTCTCTAGTCCAAGTCATTTACTCTTCAGAATCTCTACAATTTCTGCTTTTTAAGGTATTGGGGAAAACAAGGGTAAAGAGGGGATGCTGCTGAGAAGCTGTCAGTAATGTGTTATCTTTGCTCTCTGAGACGCTGGCCACGATGTGCTGATGAGCAAGACAAGCTACCAGGTTCCTGCTGAATGAGCCAGGGATGGAGTGGCTTTCCAACAGAGCTCAGGAGGTCATACATCGATTGCATCGCCCAAAAGCCCCACATTTCCCTATAAAGGCACCATCAGCTTAAGTGGATTTTGTCAAACCTCACATTCAGGCCAAGTTTCCAAACCTGCAGAACGATTTTCACGCTTCTTGGAGAAACCAGGGATACATTGCTGTTTGTTACGAGATGCTTTTTAACTCTGCTAAGAAATGGCTCCTTGCATGTGTTGGTTCAGCACAGAAACAGCATCTGGAGCTGTGCCTGGGCAGCTGTTTGGGGAGTCCCAGCTCCTGTTCAAGGAACGTGGCTGTCTCTTCTGTGCCTGCCTTTCAAATGCCACTGTTTGGTCTTCCTCTTTAGTCACCCAAGATGAGAAATGATTTTCTAAATGGGCAAATCTGTTTTAGGTCTTCTCTCCCAGTGCCTGAAACAATTTTCCAGGCTTCTGCTGCACAACTGAAAGGACAAAATTATGATCAGTAAGACTAATTTATTGTAGGTGGAAATGCAGAAAAACATCAATTTACATTTTCCAGAACGAAAGGGATTCTAGGATGAAGTTGTTTGCTTTCTTCAGTCTCTGGTTTCCTACCAGCATTAGCGTTTCATGTCTATCAAATGCCAGTGAGATTTTAATGCTGCTTTGCTGTCTCTTATATTTAGCAGTTTTCAGCCATGGGTCTTCACAGAGCCAACCCTAAACCACTCATTTTCATGACACAAAGTCACCCCCAGCCTTCAGAAATTTGGGAAGAACACTCCAAACATCCCAAGCTGTGATACTGTTTTGACTTTCTACATTATCTAGACATGAGACCCGTCCCTTTCATCAGAAACTGCCTCTGGTCTGCACCATTTCTATGGAAAGCCTCCTGCATTTATTTGAAACTCCAGAGAGTGACAGTAAATTTCCTGGAGACTTAAGTAACTCTCTGCTTGGTGCAACTGTGAGGTGGCAGCATGTTCTGGTGGTGAGGAGGAGCAGCTCTGAAGATGTGGGGTTTTTCCTACCATGCTGCTGAGGAACCTGGAACCAGAGACTGCATCTTTTCATACCTGCACTCCCCTCACATACTGCATCTTCAGGCTTTGTTGCCTGCTTTTTGGGCTTTAGGTGGTAGTTCCCTGTGGGGTTTGTACAGGACCTGGCATGCTGGGATCCCTGTCTCACTTGGTTTCTTTTAGGTATTGCTATAATATAAACCAGCTGCACTAATATTTTAGCTGTAGGGAGAAATGTACTGGTTTGATGTGTGCTGTGTAGAAGAAAGAGAAAGCTACTGCCCCTAGCCCAGAAATGTGAGTAGCATAGCAAATATGTTAGTGATCTCCCAGAAATGTTAAATGAGATGGATTCTGCCACTGCCTTCGTTGCACTGTGGGCTTTTAAGAGATTCTCTTGTCTCCGTGAAGCTTCAGACTGATGTGCTGAGGAGAGCTGGTGAACCCTGAAAATAAGGCTGAGTCCTGGTGATGAGTTTTAGAGCAAGATTTTTCAAGGGGGGCACGTTATGAAAGGAGAGGATAAATGGTCTGAACGATCTGTAAGAGCCAAAGCACTGCAGCTTCGTGGCAGAGCTTTATAGGAAGGCCAGATAGATGATGGAAAAGAGTAAATAACCTGTAGAATAAACAGACTGGTGCAGTGTGGGTTACAGCAGCCCTAGCAGGGAGGTCACAGCAGTCTCCAGGTGTGCAAGGCTTTCCTCACACAAGGATCCTGCTGCTGTGTCTGCAGCAAAGGTGATCCCTGCACTGGAGCTGGAATGGTGCTGGCAGCCAGGATGAGGACCTGTGAGTTCTACCTGACCTTGGCAAAGGAGACAGGGCCAGAGCCCTTCCCAGCTGGTCAGAAGCACCAGCAGCTGCCCAAGGAGAACTGGGATCCACAGCTGACACTGGAGCATCCCCCTGCCAGCCAGAGTAAGCTCTGTTCCAAACTTTGGAGTTGAATCTCTTCCCTTGAAAGACAAACACAAGAGCGAGGAGTGCCCTGACCTGTCTGGAGGAGTCCTGAAGTGCAAATAGCAGGAGAAGGTAACGAGCTGAGTGCAAAAGCAGGTGTGTAAATGCCAGTGTGTGCTGGGGAAAATATATCTAATGAGCTGGTGTTGCAGCTGTATTCCTTCTCCCTCTGTTTGACATCTCCAAGATGCTGCTTGAGTCCTTCAGGTCTCACCGGAATTTCTCTTGATCAAGGCTGGTGGTGGTTTTTTTTCTTCTTTCGGCCTGAGTTGCAATTGGTTGCAAATCCCAAATTGCCTGGTAGGCAATTAGGGGAGGTTTGTCTCAGCCTGGCTATGGAAGTGGGGTCACAAAGCCCTGTTGCTGTGGGGCTGCAGGGCAGTGCTGCCCTCCCAGGTGTTCCTGAGGTCACTGAAGCGAGGCTTGGGCAGTAGGAGAACATCCATCACCTGCTCAGTGCATGCCCAGGGGTTGGCAGACCACAGACTCCTGTCTGTGGGGAGTGCAAACAGCTGGGAAGGGTACCCGAGGTTTCCATGCCTGAGTCTTCCCAGCTCCTGGAGTGAGCTCTTGGACCAGGGCAGACATCTGGGAGTTCTTCCCACCCCTTCTTGACCTGGGACATACACATGTGATCTCCTTTCTTTGTAACTTGCACTTACACTGTGAACAGTGACTCTCTCCTGCCCAGTTGCACAGCTGTGGTCAAACTGATTTCTCAGAGTAGTTATGAGGAACCACCCCCCCCCTCTTTTTTTTTCCCTCTGGGAAGAAAATCCCAGAAGAGCATCTTTGACCACAATGACAGAAGCTGCTATTTTGTGAAAGCCCACAAATTTGTCCACGGTCTCCAGCTCTCTTCCAGCAACCAGAGATGCTGGAAGATTCTCACATGTCCTGCCCTGGCATGGCCCAGTTATGGAGCTGTTGTCCTTGAATTTGTCAAACCCATTTTTTGATGCCATTTTGTGTCTGTTGCCAGGCTCTGGGGCAGTGAGTTTCAGCAGTTCACTGCCTGATGAGGAGCTTCACAGTATGTGAATAGAGAGTATTTCCAATAAAAGACATTTGGGAGTGGGATCTTCTGGGGTCTCTTACCAGCAATGACCAGCAATGCAGGTTGAAGTTGCTCAGTCTTTGCTTTGGTTTGCATGGAAAAAAACCCCACATAAAGTTCTATCACGTCTTTAATGGAAATGAAATGATAAAATTGGGATAATACCTACCTCATGCTGCTCTTGAGGGTTAATTAATGTTTACAAAATCACTTTAGGTCCCGAGATTTAATTGAAGGAAAAATATTACCATATAAAATAGCTTTTTATGCAGGCACTGCTATAGGGTTTCAGCTGGGCAGAGTGCCGTGGCAGCCAGCGTTAGCACATGTTTTACTACATTTATGGTTGTGAAGCTTCCTGTAGTTTATATGAAAATTGTCTCTCTGAAATCACAAATGAAACATCAGTGTTTTCCTCTTGCTTTGAAAGAATATTAATTTGCCATCTTAGGGCTTGACTGACTATTCAAACTGCTGTAAATACAACTCTCCTTTGAGAAAAAAAGAGTGGAATATCTGTTCCCTTGCTTGGGACGAGCTGATACAACTTGCTACTGACTCCACCTTTGGATGCCATGGATGTTGCTGGCTCATATGAGCAATAAATCAGGCTGGCACTGGGTGTCCTGCTGTAGTTTAAGGATGTGCTCGGGTGTTCATTATAATCTCCTACTATCAAGAGATTTTAAATACAGCTATAAAACTTCATTTCTGGAGTTAAATTTGACTGTGGAAATATCAGCCAGGGAGCAAGTTCTGTTAAGTAGGGAGTTTCTGTAGTTTTTCTGGTTTGGTTATTTTTTGTTTGTTGTTTCTTTGCCTTATTTCGGGGTTTTTTTAAAGATGGGGTAGCAAGAGAAGGAGAAACAACACGAGGTTTGGCTGCCTTCAACTGCTGGAATAAAACCTCGTCACTGCATAAATGTCACTTTACCTTCTGCTGTAACGTTTTTTTTTGTTTCACAGAGCGGTACAGGCTGGGTGGACTTGGAGGCTGGATTGGTTACTCAACGTGCTTTTGTTTTTTCCTGCCACCCAGGGTGACTACGACCCCAGCAGAACCAAAGTTCTCCATTTCAGCATGAACCCGATGAGTTTGGCCAAGCAGCAGCGCAAGGAGGAGCAGCAGCAGCTGCAGGAGGAGTGTGAAAGGCTGCGGGAGCTCGTGAGGGTGCTCAAAGGAGGCGGCTCCATCTCTGGGAATCTGGAAGGAGTTGGGGCTTTTCAGTCCCAGCAAGAAGTTGCAGGTAGGCTGCTGGCTTCTGGTCCTGGGGATGCATTTATTCATCCGTGTTGCCAGAGGAACTGAGTGCAGAAGCAGATGGAGGCATTGCAGACAGTGTGCTTGATGGAGTGGTTATATGGAAAATGAAAAAAGCTGGGTTGATGCAGGAGAGGGTGAATGTGTGCTGGCAATCCTGTGGCAGTGTGGTGGTGGGTGGTAAGGCTAAATAATAATAATTCATATCATTTTCTCATGATGAATGAAATACCAATACATCAGCCTTCATAGGCTGGTGCTGCCGACAGAGTGAAAGGAAATATTTCCTTCCTTTCAGGCTGGTTTAGCCCTTGAGGTAGTACAGACAGCAGGAAATAACTTTCATAGCTGCAGGGAAGCTAGTGGTTGAAATCTTCTCAGACCTGGCTTAAAACAAATTAATATTGTTTATCAGTGTATATGTGCCCCATTAATCACAGCTACATTCAATACTCCATGAAAGCAGAGTACATCTTTCACTGAGCTAAATACGTTTCACAGAATCTGTGGCACTCCAGTACAGTCTGTCTTCCTTTCACATACCTGAGTGAGACTTTTTAGTACAGCAACCCCAAAAATCCACACCTCCAGACATGCTCTCAAACTCTGAAAATCAAGATAAGGATATCAATAAAGCCTAACCCATCACCTGTAACACTGTGAGGGACCAGGCAGAATCAAGTTATGCCAAGGAGCCCAGGAGAAGTTACTGCTGCAACTCTCTCATGGCTTCAAAACAATATGTTAGAGAAGAGAAAAATGAAAGAGAACTGAAGGTCTGTGTGGGGCAAGCCTGCTGTGTTCCAACTGCATGTACATGGTCAATGTCTGGAGGTCAGGATCCTCCCTCAGATGACACTGAGAGAGCAGAGCTTTCCCCAAAGGTCACAAATGCTGGAGACTTCAGACCCACAAAAGGACAGAGCCCTGGTATAAGAAAATGCACAGAAGAAAGCATCTTTCTCTTTTATGAAACCGAAATTCTCAGAAAGTAGCTTGTCTGTTTTCCCATTGCTCAAACAATGGCACTTTATTACTGCTGAGAATGTGTTTGTTCCAGCATCTCATAGTGGATTATGGTACTACATAGCCTTAAAAATATGATGGTGAGAAGTGCAGATGGGGTGGTTTGTAAAGTGAAGAGCTCAGTGCATGTTACAAGTAAGTGACAGTTCTATCACTGCTGTTAGTGGATGCTCTAACAGATGCATAAGCATGAAACACTTGGCAAACATTAAGAAAGACTATTGTCTGTAGGAGCTTCCAGTCTCAGACCCCCAGTAGGCAGTTCTTGGGGATAGCTCTTGCATTGCAATTTGAATTTGAAATGCACTGGGTTTTAGGGGTTTAAATTGCTGTAGATGCTGCTGCCCAGTGGCCTTGTCTGTCCTTATGCCCAGAGTACCAGGCACATCTGATGCTGCAGGTCCAGGGGCTGGCAGTGCCCAGGGAGGCTGCAGAGGTGGGGTCAGCCCCGTGTCGCTGATGAATGAACCTCTGGGGCATCATCTGCAGTAATTAGACCATCTATTCTGGGGGAATGTGTTCCTCATGTGTGCCTCCTGTGAAGTGCTAGAATTGTTATTCTGCTGCCTTTCCACGCAGTTTCTTTTAGCTGTTTGTGAGGTGCCTCTGTGCTGGAATGTTACCAGGTTTGTCATTAGTTCAGTAGCTCATTTTTAAAGCTGTTTTCTCTTCTGCCTTTGATTCCAACAGGAAAACAAACAGCTCGCTGGTTTCAGGGTATTTCCACCCTCATGTATGTGATGATTTTTTTTTTTCCCTTTTCCCCCAATCCCAAGTTACATCACTCTGACTTCTGGTGACCGGCTCAGATGGAAGAGAGCATCAGGTTCAGAACTTAGAAGGGTGGGAAGTACTTCAGTGTCATTTACCAAAGTCACAGGAGGGCCCTTTGGATTCTCAGAGTGCCTATAAGTGCATCTGGAAGTGGTTCTTGTAAACAAAATGGGAAAAAGCTGTTGAAGGATGGAGCAACCCTGTGGATGACTCTCTTTGAGGACAGGGTGAAGGTATAGGAAGCCAGATTATATGGAAAGATCTTGGGCATTTTTTCTTGTATTTCATGTGCTTGTGTGCATCACTGTTATGCACAGGGCACATTGCCATAAATACACCTAAACTCTCATTTCTGCTGTGGGAGCATTCAGCAGCATGGTCAGAGCATGGGGACTGCAAATGTTGGGATGAGAAGAAATGCTGAGGGTGTTACAGTGCTGACCACAAGGTTACCGGGTTATTCTGAGCTGGCCACAAGGTTACTGGGTTATTCTGAGCTGGCTTTAAATAATCCAGGTGAATGCCAGATTTTTCCTCCTTGCTGAAGGAGGGAGAGCTCCTAGTGGGTGTGGGGACAGCTGATCAAGTGTGCTGTGCAAGCTGCATCCATTTCTGCATTGACTCCATCCTGCATCCGCAGTGTGGATGCAGCAGCTGTTCAGCAGTGGCTCAACAGCATGGATTTGTGTGGCCAGAAAACTCACACTGTCTCCCTCTGGATAAGACAGGGGAGATCCAACTTTTGCTGTTTTCTTAGCTCTGCCCACAGGAACAGCTGCCACATGCATTCTGCTTCAGTGTATTTTCAAGGTGTGAAGTGGGGAGTGTGTGGCAGAAACTCCCTCTGCTCTGTTTGTCACTGTCCAATTGGCTACCCCAGGGAGGGAGGCTTGTTGTGCATGATAAGGGAGCGGGTTTCTGTGAGTTTTGTGAAACTGTTTCTGTACAAAAATAACAAGAATTAGAGTTTTTCTTGCACCCCTTTCTGTCAGCTGCAGTCCCCATCTGTCTGTTTATCCAACTCGTTCGTGTGACACACGCAAGAGGCAAATTCAGTTCTCTGAGCTTTTGAGGTGGGAGGTCCCTGGTGTCAGAGTAGAATGGGATGAAGCGAGAGCAAGGACAGAGTAGGAAGAGTGTGGATAAAAGCTGAGAGGACAACAAAGGTCATATGTAAGTTTGCATTTTGCCTTTAGACAGATAGAGGTAAATGTAAGATTTTATTGTCCTATTTTGCCATATAACCTGACTGGCTGCTTGGCAAGGTGAGGGATTTGGGTGGCCTCCAGCCAGCCAGGTTTTCAGCAAGCCGATGTGGTATGAAACAGCTATGCTTATGGTTCATAGAATTATAATTGTACCAACCAAAAAAAGGCATTAAGGACAATGATGTTGATGGTTTTGATAATAATGTATTGGCCATTGTTAAATCCCTTCATTGGACTGGAGTGCAGCACATTTCTTCTGATCGTATTTCCGACTCCTGCGTAGGTAATAAGAAAATTATTACTGTGGACGTTAAAGCTCATTAAATGTGACTCTATTAAAAATCAAGGTTATGCTGGACTTTAAATCTCTTTGAGCATAACCGCTGGAGGCTGCAGCACAGCCTGGCAACTTGCCACGTGGTTCAGTGGCCCTCTCCTCTCATTTATGCCGTAATAGTCTCTGTTCAGATGGGGGCCTATGGAGAGCTGTAACAACATCCTTTTTCCAAAATATAGATTGGCAGTGGTGTGTTAAAGGGGCAGGGCTGTGGGCACCGTGCTCAGGGCATGGGCTGGAGCTCTGTGAGTGTTGTGTTCTTCTGCTGGGTTCTGTAAGAGCAGGGAACACCAAGGTCAGACAGCCATCTGGGGAGAGGCTCCAAGTCCTCTTGCCTCAGAAACAGGGATCAGATTGTGACAGCTTTGGAAAGGTGGCACAGGGCATTGCTGCACAGATCTGAAATCTGTTCCAGTTCTGCATTTCCCTTTCCTGTGCTCTTCACACCTTCCCTCCACTGCCCCTTCTGTATTTCAGTCTGCATCTTCTACTTTTTTTCTTCCATCTCCATAGCTTTTCCTACGTTTTTCCGGATTTCTCTCCAGGTCATTTCTGTTTAGATCTTTCTTTTTTTGCCCTGCGGAGTCCTGGTAGACCTCTTGATTTCTGGCACTGCTAGAGATGGATTTGGGTCTTAGTTGCAAGCAAATATGTAGGTGGCAGCTAATGGGGAGCTGAGAGAGGCAATGACTTGTAACAAAGCATAGGTAAAAATGAGAGAGAACGATTCAGGTGCTCCTAATCTCCGCCAGTTTTCCTATTTTAAAGGTGTAACGTATCTGGAGGTAGGATTGGATGATCCATGGAAGCTGGTTCCTGACTAAAAGAATGCAGTAATACGAATTTTCCATGAGCTCTCATGATTTATTGCTATCCCGTAGCTACACTGGAGTGTTCCCTTCTTCATGCAGCTTCTCCCTGTGAGAAAGAGGAAAAGTGCTTTTAATATTCTTTCTGGTGAGAGAGAGGCTGGCACCCCTACCAGGAAGGAAGATGGGGAAATCAACTCTGATTTCAATCATCTGTGGAGAACTTTGGAACTATTTTCCTGAGCATAATCCCACCAAAAAGAAAAGCTGTTCATGCATCTCAATGGTTTCAGTGTCCTTTTCCCCTTGTTAGGGAAAAAGTGGGAAAAGGGGGTCCTTGGTGAAGGACTGGGATGTCTCACTCTGGGGCAGGTGTTTGGCCCTAACACAGATGCTACACCTGGCATTCAGCAGGGGCTGTCCCCAGCGTCACAGCCATGCCAGGGCCTTGTAAAATGTATTTAATTTGATTTAAATGGGGTAATGAATTAATACTAAAATAATCTAATCTTGTTGAAGTGACAAGCCAGAGATGGTAAAATTTGTCACTGTCCCAGTGTGCTTGTGCTTCTGATGAATGTGTTTCTGAGTACAGAAGGTGACAAAAAAGGAGCAGATGGAATTTAGACGTTGCCATTCTCCATCCCCAGTTGGCTGAGCTGTTGGTGCTTGGAAGCCTTGGTGCTTCCTGCCATCTGTGTAGGGAATCCACACGTGATGAGGGCAGCACCTGTGGATGAGACCCGAGTCCACCTGATGGGGGATTCTTCCGTGACCTCAGCTGCTGGTGGGTGCACGTGTGGCAGTGCAGCCTCCACTCCTCACTTTGTGCCCGTGGCTCCCAGCATCCCACTGGTCAAATGGGCTCGGGCCAGGTGTGTGCACCGAGGGCAGCTTTCCTTCAGTCTTGTCCTGCCTCTCCTGAAGCACAGGAAGGATTCATAAGGTGACCCTTCCGTCACTTACGCTTAACCTGCCGGTTCCCCTTCACTTGGACTGAAGGAATTGCCTTTGTTCTAAAGAGACACAAAGGTCCAGGGTATTTGCTGCCTCAAATGTTAAGGGACTTCTGTTAAAAGCAGGATGTTAGCCTTTGTGCCCTGCCTGTATCTCAGTAAATTGCTTTCTGCATATCCCAATTTCATCTGAAGTTAATAAAGAGCTTGACTTTGCCTCTGGTGCTTTTCTGTGCACTGATGAAGGTCTGTCCTCTTTAACTCCAGAGATGGCCACATATCCTTGATGGGGGAAGAAATCATCCCCTACTGCTACCTGCATCCGAGTTGTTGCATAGCGTCGCTGTGCAAACCACAAATGATACAGAAAGCACAAGGGATGAGAGTTATTAGCAGCAGTCTTGACCCACAGGGAGCTGCCTGCCCTCCCGTGCTGCCTCCACAGCCTCCGTGGGGCAATCCCTCCAGCTCTCAGCTAATTCTCGTTATTGCTGTTTTTATGGTGCTACTTTCTCTTCTGTGAGACATTTAGACCAGTCTGGGACCTGAATTGTATATTAAGACTGGGAATAAGCTGTTAGTGTAAATAGAGCTTACTTTGATTCCCTTCGTTATTATCCATATCCCTTTGTCTCAGCCCAGCACTAGAGATAGCCAGGTGGTGCTGCTAAATATACATGTTTACATAAAAAACTCTAGCAGAGTTGTGATCTCCTGTACTTCATATTGACAGGGTTACAGTGGTCAGGGGAGGGTCCCTAAATGGTGTCAATGGATTTGGGCAGTGCAGCCGTAAAGGGAAAATACCTTGAAGGTTTTGTGTGTTCTGATTCAGCAACGGTGCCTTTGATTGTAAATGTTCTGCACTACTGATGTCACTGCAGGCACCTGTAAAGGTCCTGGCTTGAATGAAAGTCCAGTATCTCAAGAGAGCTGGAAGAAATGTTTTCTGGTCTTAAAAAAAATTTGCTTTAATCATATATAGTATTCATCATCCAGAAAGATTCCCAAGGGTTTTTTTGGAGATAATACAGATACGAAGTCATGCAGCACTGAGGATATTGCAGACAATGAGCCTTGCCTATGGCAAGATGCCATGAGTCTGTTGAACAGCCAGAGACCTGCCCTGAGCTCGGTGTAATCTGTGTGCTGCGAGAGGGCCAAGGGTTGCTGACCCAACAAACCCCCAAGGATGCCTGAAACCTGCAGCATCTTGTGAAACTGGGATGGGAGGTGCCACTGAGACACTGCTGGAACTTTTCAGGCTCTGTCTGCTGTCCAGGGAGCCAGAGGTTTGTAATAAATTCTGTAAAGTAGTTCTGTTGTAGCTGGCGAATGTGTAACTTGGTGTCAGTCAAAGGTTACTATCCAGACTATACTTAGCCTTCACAAAGAGCAAAAAAAGCTGCAGGATTTCTTCCTGCCCTCCTTTTCTACCAATTTCACATGTGAAGTTCTTGGAGAACTCAGTATTTCTGTTTTTCTGAGGCAGCCTGTGAACCTATGTAACACTTCCGTACAGCTCCAGCAACTTCTAAAAGGGTTTTTTTTAAAGCATCTTCTACCCTCTTGCTAGGCACTGTGTAGAAATGGATTACAAAATATTTAGTAGAAGTGGAAGCTTTGTTCCATTAAAAAAAAAAAATTGCAAAGAAAAATAATAAAATAAGTTGTGAGAGAGAAGGAAATGGAAAAGAAAATAAAAATGTGTATGTGATGAGGAGCGCCAAATTTAAACATCACTGCAACAACATCTGCAATGGTTTCTGTAGCAATATGAGGAAGGCGGCTCCCAAGGGAAGATTCTCTGGGCTTATTGATCCTGACTTGAGCCTGGGTGTAATGGAAATGAGTAGCACTGCAAGAAAATACAGCTGAGGAGAAGGCTGCTGGTTTCAAATGCATTTTCCTTACTCGGTCCTGACACAGTAAAGGTGTGGTGTTACATCTGGGAGAAAGAGGCTGCCTTTGCTGAGGTAGGTGGGAAGGTTAGAGGTAGCTAAAGCCATTATAGATGGGCAGAGAGCAAGGTTAGAGGTGACTTCAGGGAGCAGATAAATCAAGAGAAAATGTGTAGAGAAACCTGGGCTGACAAGGAGTATTCTGTCTCCTGTATGTGGCTGTGAAGGAAAAACTGGTAATAGAAACAGTATTTTTAAGCCTGATTACTTGGGATTCCAGTTCCCAGTCCATCAGTAGCTGAGTGAAATACAAAGTGAGCATGTGGAAGAGTTGTTCTCACTACCAGAAGTAACCCCCAGAAGTGGCTGTGCTTCTTCATTTCTCAGGGGACATTCAGAGCCTTTGCAAGGAGAAAAGTCAATGAGCTGCAGAAGGTTCCAAACCCCTTCTCTCTGTTTTAATTCCTTCCCACCCCTACAATCCTTGTAAAACACCATCCAATTTGTACTGTACAGAAACTGCCACACGAAAGCTAACACCCTTCGTGGCCACAGTTCTTCTACATCCCTCGAACTCTTCAATATCCCTCTGTGCTGGTTTCTTTATCAACCAGAGACAAGCCAGAAGTCTGTTGAGCTTTGTTGCTGGTAAACTTTGGCATTTGTGTTTTCCTGCCTGGGCTATTTGAGTCGAGCTCTCATTGCTTGGTTGTGGCTTCCTTGGTGGCTGGGATGTTCCTGTCCTGAAGGGGAGGAAATGCAGTATTATCTGCAGCTGCCCTTTGGCTCCTGCGGGGCTGTGCTGTGAGCTGCCTCTGACAGCACTTTGCATCACGGAGCAGCTTTTGATTAGGCCTGATGTGCCACAAGGCCTCTGGATGTACAATTGAAAATGCTCTTTCATTCATCAGCAGGATTGAGAAGAAAGGCTTGTGCTGATGTCTCAAATTCAGGCCGACACGATTTCCCTGACATCAGAAAAACCATCCAGCCAGCGTGGCAGAGCGCTCCGGCAGCGGAGAGCCTCAGATCTCTGCTCTGCATCTTGTCAATGTATTGTTTCTCCTGGAAATTAAAGCCTGATGCCTCTGTGAGCCAGTAGACTGGTATAAATCCAGTGGAGGAACTTTGCAAGGGGTGTCAAGGACACTGGGAGGTCTTAAAAAGCGTTGTGCTGGCAAAGTGAATGTCCCCTTGGCTGAGGTTGTTTATTGGATTCAGGAAAGATTACAGGAATGGGAAGATACTGAACAGATTTACCCTTTCCTGCTCCTTACTATCCAAGATGGTTTTCCTGTTGTGATCAGGTCATAATAGGAAAAAAATGACTGAGTTTGCTGGTTTTCTCTGGAGTCCTCATATCAATTTGCAGGTAACTGTATGTGGCCAGGAGCTGACATCTGACTGTCTTCACAGGATAAATCAAGACTCCTTAACACTGAATCCCAGATGAGGTGGGGTCAATGTGTGGAGACTGAGAAATAAAATTTGTCTCCTTGTGCCACATTTTAAAGGGGCAACGTGCAAAGAAAATTTGGAAGCTAAAGGATAACTTTTGGCGTGGACTGTTTTTCTGGTTCATCTCCCTGTCTGTGGGAAGCTGTTTTTTCTGAGAAATACTGTTGCACAGTTGAATTTCCAATTTTTCTTTTCACTTATGCTGATTATTTAGGAGCTGTAAATGAAGTAAAATAAGGTTCAGTATTTTCGAGCGGCGGCTGTATTTAAGAAGTTTGTATTTGATGAGTAAGTTGATGACATTGCATTATGTGAATTTGATGTGCAAAGTTGTCACTAGAGTGTAAACATAGTGACAGCAGGACCAGCAATTCCCAGCCTAATCAAGTAAGCAGAGTCACACATTCTTTGAGCAATGGAGTAATAGAGACTGATTTACATATTAAAATGAGAGAAGCTACACAGATCCAACAATTAAGTTGATATTTTAATTGCCTAAAAGTCAGGAAATTCAAAGTTATGTTGCCTGCATCAGTTAATTTGTCATCCACATCTATTTGTGGTATTTGCAATGACTTTATTTGGTACAAAACTAATGTGGATTTAAATCCATTCAATGTTAGCTGTGGATGAAAGGAGAGCTTTGGATTTGCTGGTTTAGAAAGCAGGCTAAGAGAATTGAGGATTCAATTCTTGATCTGTTTAAAAGTAGTACTAACGAATTTCAGGTTATTTCTTTCTTAATATTCTAGTAGACATGTTGGGAGGGAGAGAGAGGGAGCTATATTCAAATGCAATGAAAAAATTCTCATTGATCTCAATAGACCTTGAATTGTATCCTTAACTTCTTGTTTTCTTTTGTAAGGAATAAGCTTTATTTAATTGCAAATTCACACAAATGCACTAGTAGCACTAAGAATTACATCAATATATGGATTCTGTCCTTGATGTTTATGCTGGTTTCACAGGGCTGATCTTGCATTCAGATAAGCTCTCAGTATACAGCTCCCTTATCTCCCCATGCTGATGTTCTGATATATGAATGCTTGTTCCCTGTGCTCACAAAAAGCCATTCACAGGCCGAGTCTGATGATTTTTTTCATAATCCTTCTTTGAATTAGACTACAAAAAGAATGTTTGAAAAGGTTAACTAATGGATACATTTTTCTCCCTGATGAGGAAAAGAAAAATGGTGAAGTGCTGAAAAATGGTCAAGCAGAGTTTTGATCACGCTTTTCTAATCAAATACATTCTAGGTAGTGAACAAGTAGGAGAAACGTTAATCCATAGTGGATTTATTTAGAATGGAGAACATCTATTTGGAAAGCAATCAGCATACAAAAGCAGACACTTGTAATTACTTTGCTGTCTTAATCATGGCACTGACATCAGTACCATGATGTGGTAGAGTTGTGATATCCTTTAGAATGTGGTGCTGACATAAGGGTGTCAGCAGGAAGGGAGAAAAGCCTGTCTTAGCATCTTCAGCCCTATCAACCTGGCCTGCTAACACCCAGCTGTTAGGTCAGTTAGCAGATGCAGTGCTCTTTGTGCTGCTGGCTGTGGTCTGGGCACCTCGTGCTGCTCGTGTGGTTTTGTGCCAGGGAGCCAAAGGCAGACATGAGTTTCCTGCATTTTAGGACTCGCTGTGATTTAACAATGCAAGTTAAAAAATTAGCTTGCATTGTTAAATCATAGCGAGTCCTGAAATGCAGGAAACTCATGTCTGCCCATCAGGGGTTTCTGAGCATCTGGGAGCAGCCCATTCTTTACAGCAAACTAAAGCTACCAGGTGTGGTTTGTGTGTCACAGCATGGATGCATCTTCCCCTTGCTATTGCAGTGTTTCCATGTTTTTCTCCATTTCATTGCCAGCTTGTCTGGCATCTCCACTTAGAGAGGAGCAAGTCAGTCCAGCGTCCATTTGGGAATAGCATATTCATTCTTACATACAACCAGCTCCAGCTCAATGGATGAAAATCAAACAGATGAAAAGCTGAAGATGAGATCAGCTTCACAAATTGCCTTTTCATTCTGGCTCTCTGAGTGTGTTTCTGTCTCTGTTGAATAGAAGAGTCTTGATGGGTCCTGTTGGAGGACCTGTGGCATGGTGGGTTGTTGGGTGGGTATGCAATGTTGTAAAGTTACCTTCTGCCATGATCAGACATGGTCACAACTGTGCAGCAAAAGTACCTAAATTAAACAGATCAGAGGCTTCTGTAAGGAAGGGCTGGAGGCAGCAGCAGCAGCAGCACCTTTGCTGGAGAGTGCGGATGTGTCATCAGAAATCTCTCCGCTGGTGGCATCAAAGCGACCGTGCAGATCTGAGAGATTCAGCAAAGGCTTTCTGAATAGGCTGGTAATGACGACGGCGTGTGATTCCCCTTTTAGGCTGCCATGCTGCGATGCCTTCCCTGAAATGAGGCAGGATTCAGGCGAGGGGAAGTTTCTGTCTCCTTTTAGAAAAGCGATAAAAATAAATCCCGCGTTAGAGCCGGTGAGGTTAGAGCCGCGTAGCAGATGTGGGCTAAAGGCGTTTCCATCATCAGCCCCCGTGGGGAGGAACTCCAGGTCAGGTTGTTTCCACGATGAGTCCCTTCCTCGCTACGTGGGCAGGGTGCTGATGCGTTTGCAGGCTCCCTGCAGAACGTGTTTGGACTCCCATGGTGCTACAAGGAGTAGCAGAGATTTCTCTTCGCTCCCATTTCAAAGCACTTCTTTCTGCTACAGGGTCCTTCGTATTTTACAATGAAAAACCCCGGGAAAGAGGAGGGGAGCATTTCCCTGTGCTTTTATTCCAGAGTCCCTAGGAAGTTTTTGGTGAAGGGAGAAATTTTGAGCAGAATGTTCCCACATATGCAAAGGTTTCATCTGCAAGGTGATGTCCTAAGCCAAATGGAGAGGCTGCTTGCAGCACTTGAGAACAGATTTAAAGGTAATGGCATCTTAGTTACGCCTCAGGTAGCTCAGAGTCCTCAGCTGCTAACCCCAACAGAAATAAATAAGGATAAAAATTAGAACCAGGCATATCACACCTCCTGCAGCATGTTAAACACTGTTGTTCTCCTCTGTCAAAGCTGGAGTGAGCCAGGCTCTTCCATACAACCAGGGCAAATAAGCAATTAGCAAGAGGTACAGAAATAGTGTCTAGGAAGGTATAAAGTTGCTCTGAGAGCTATTAAACACCTCTCCTTGTTTTGCTCATTGTTTAGAGTGGGAATGTTTGACACTTAACAAAAGCTGACTAATGCTTTGGGTTTTTTTTCTTTTAATGATTGGAATTCAGGGGAGGGCTGACTGTGACAGGTGGGAGAAAGAACTGCCATCCAAGTGAAGCTCTTTTTAATTAGAAAGCCCCTTGGATGATTTCGTTTGCAGTGATTTGAGTGTGGGCTGGTTTGAATGTGTCAGTGGTACTGACCAGCAGGATGCAGTCCTGTTCTGCAGGTTCTGGTTTGCTCTTCAGGCATCAAGCAGGGAAGCTGCTCCAACTAGGAGAGTCTGTGATGAGGGAAATTATAACCAAAGCCAGCCGTGCTTACGACTTCACCATCTGCTGGGAAAGCTCTCCCTTGGATGCCAGCACTGGTGGGAGCAGGCATAATGATGATAATATTTTCCACTTCTGTAGCACCCTCTGTCCAAAGGTCTCTAAGTATGCCAGAGATACTAATTAAGCACCCATGGGAGGTGGGCAGGAGTTCCCACACAAGCTTTTTTGCTTGCAGAGTCTAAAAAGATTGTGGCACTAATTTCTGGGCAGCAATTCCTTCCATCAGGCAGCTCTGGAAGAACTAAAAAGCTTTCGTAGTGCTGTTAGTTTGAATCAGAGCTGTATTAGGAAAGCAGTCTGGCTGACACTGACCTGCTGGACTGAGCTTATGCTCTTGAGTGGGCTTGTTGGAGGAGCAGCAGAAGCTGGGTCTGCTGTAGCTGGTTCAGAGTTTCTTACTGTAGCATAAGACTCAGAGTAGATCTTATAACTTATGTCCAGTCCTTAACACATGGCCTTCTGAGGAAACTGTGCTCTTAAGATGAGATGGAAATCTCAGTGCAGTGCTCTACATGGGAAAAATCATGGAATCATATTCTAGTTTGGGTTGGAAGAGACCCTTAAAGGTCACCTAGTCCAACCCCCTGCAATAAGCAGGGTCATCTTCAACTAGGTCAGGTTGCTCAGAGCCCTGTCCAGCCTCACCTCAAATGCTTCCACCCACCACCTCTGAGCAACCTGTGCCAGTGTTTCACCATCCTCATTGTAAAAAACTTCTTCCTTGTATCCAGTCTGAATCCACCCTTTTTTAGTTTAAAACCAATTGCAGAAGCCCTGCTGAAAGGTCTCTCCATGTCTTTCATATAAACCACCTTTAAGAACTAAAAGACAGCAATAAGGTCTCCCTGGAGCTTTACTTTAGATAACTCAATCTTTCTTTTTCATAACCTGCATTTCCACAGACTCCAGGAAACACATGAATAACACTGAATGGTCCATCAGGAAGGAGCAAGCATGTGAAAAAGAGAAAAATTTGACCACAGATCTTTAATGCATGATGCCAGCAGTCACAGTCCTAGATTTAAAAGTATGTTCCCAGGAAGATCCATTTAACATGCTCTTCAGTCGGGTAGAGTTGTCACAATGAAGCTTTTCCTTCCCCTTGAGTGCAAGGTATAAAATGAAATCTCCTGATTAAGAGCAAAGATACACCTACTATCCACAATCTTTAGGAGGAAAAAAACTGTTGTCAAGTACCCATTATGTGGTGTGTAAGTATATTTGAGGCTATTAAAGACAGTAATCCTCAGAGATTTATATGTAACAGGTTAGAACGGGGGAGGGTGGGGGAACAAACCCTTGCTGTGTTTAATTATTGCTGGGTGCTGCATGCACTTTTCTCCATTATTTACTTAATCTTAAATGCCAGATGCTAAAGGGCACCAGCATCAATTAACTGCTTAATTAGACTTGCAAAGAAATCATGTAATTTAGTTATAGGCAAATAAAAACCCCAAAAACGCACAGAACAGAAGCTCAGGGCTCTCTTTGCAATCATTTTTAAAGCTCCCTGCATACATTGTTTGCTTTCATTGCTCACTGGAAACTCTTTGGAGCACTCTCTGTGCCTCTTGCCCTGTAGGGAGCCAAATGTCTGGATGGAGCATCTCTTGTTCATTCTGAGTGGATTTAGCCACAGCTTGCTTTGTTGCTTTCCAAATTCTTTTAATAGAGGTTTGGATGAAGGATTTATGTGTTGCCTCATCCTGATCATCCAGAACAGATCATCCTGATCATCCAGAGCAGAACCCGGCCCTCGCCCTTTCTGTGCTCTGCATCCCCTCTGGTGCTTGCTCTGGGTGCCTGGTCAGGGGAAGACCATGTGCTGTGCCCTGTTCCTCCTAGGAGCACATATTTCTGTGTTTTGCAGTGTATTTTAGTATTTTAGCATGCAACCCAAAAGCACCCTAACTTTAACAAAAAAGCCCTGCTTCCCTCACCTCAAAATAATAACCAGCCAGATACTTTTATTCTGTTAATTCCCACTCTTATGAATAAGAGTGTTCACAGGAGTGGAATGCATTTTGTTTTATCAAGGCAGTTTGATTTTGTTGCAAATTGCTGTAAGAGGGTAATAATAATGCCCTGGGCTTGTGTGTAAGCAAAGTTTTCCTTCTGGAGAGGTGCTGCTGCCCCTGTGACTGGTGCCACTGTTCTCACTTTGGTATCAGCAGCACTGTCATTGCGCTGCTCTGCAGCATCCCCTGTTTCACAACTTTTGTTTCTTTCTTAGTGCCTGGATGTTGGAAGCTGCTGACATATTTTTTTCTCAAATGTCCTGAAACCTTTCTGAAAACAAGGTGGTGTTCAGCTTTTGAGAGCTTTGTTCTCCCTCTGTGCCTGTGCTGTCTCAACACTGCTCTTTTCCTTTCTGAAAATACGACCCAGCCCTCACAGAGTTCCTTATTTCTTCAAAGCACTGTATAAACATTATCTAATTAAGTATATATAACATGCCCTAAAGTATTTTAAGGGAAAACTGCAGCACAGCATTGAAGTTTCCAGCCACTTGATCCAGTGTAAAATCTGATTGAATCACTAATTATTTTTCAAAATGCTGTGCCTAATGACATGTATCAAGACAGTAAGATCAGAGCTGCAGCCAGAAGCATTGGGAGCCAAGGAGAGAGGGGCTGTCAGGTAAGTTCTGTATTAGCTCTGGAGTTGGTTTGGATCTGCACACTGAGGTAATAAACAAAACAACAACAAAAAAGGAGTTGCTGCAGCATTCAGATCTTTCCTGTTTTGATATATATAATCAGCTCTACATTTCCTGTTGAAATGTTCATTAAAATTGCAGCCCCTGTGATTATGCAGCTGCCTAATTCAAATCAATGGGGCTCCTGAAACAATTTTGGATATTTTTAAATACTGCTGTAGAACTTCCTTGTTTACAATGTTATGATTAAGTGACTTTTTTTCTAAGTCATCCAAAGCATTAATAAAAATCTCTTTAGGTTTTCTCTATTTTTTTTGTTTGTTGGTTGGTTTTTGGTTGGTTTTTTTTTTTTTTTTTTAATTTGAGCAGCTGGAAGTAATGCAAACCTTGCTTTATGGTTTTAACTTTTACTTCTTAGTACAGAATGTCTTTCTGGATTGATAACTAAATCAGAAGCCAAATTACACATGTTCTTTATAATTTCTAGTAAGCCATAATTGACTTTTTTTGTTTTGGAATCCAAATACAAGTAAATAAAATTAACAGAGCAGCAGAATAAACCTCACTGAGAGTCCTGTAGATGGTGAGAGGGAGTGAATGAGTGGTTGTGTGGCACTTAGTTGCTGGCTGGGGTTAAACCATGACAAACAGTCATGCTGGGCTTCCAGCTCACCAGCTTCTGAAGCAACTGTTGATAATGCTGCCAAGAAGATTATAATGTCCAAAGGGTGAAGTACTTCAATAGGTCTCATGCTGAAAGGCAGGTAATTTCAGTTTTACTGGAAAGATGCATTCAAGGTAATTTTAGCTCAGGAAATTCTGCTTTGGAATGCTTCAGGGTGATGCCAGGGCTCTTGTCAGTTTGTTTTAATGGCTTTGGGTTTATTAGCTTTTCACTTTTCTAATACCTTCAATCCCTTTTACTGTTTGTTACTGAAGCCTTGGCACAATTCTGATGTGTTTAAGTTGCAGACATTACAGGAAAATACCTAAATCAAAACATTGTGGGAGAGAGCATGAACAAGCAGATGTTTACAGTCTCTGACTTCTGTGGTTGAGGAAAAGCAAACACATTTCTATAAAAACTCAGTGTGGTAAAAGCATTTTAGTTGCCTGTAGTTACATGCTTCACCTGCTTGCGAAGGTATTTTTCTAGCTGTCTTTTGCTTTTATTACCTCTCTCCAGCTGTACTTATTAACTCCTTTGTTTAACTCCGTAATGGTCCCACTGGGGCTGCAGGAGCAGGGGAAGGGGCAGAGCTGGCACAGCTGAGGGCTGGATCTCTTGGTCACCTCATTCCTTGCTGAACACATCTGCTCGAGCTGGTGCTGCCAGGTCAAGCATGAGGGTGCCAGATGTGAACCACTGCAGATGTTTTGGTGTGGTTGAGCCCAGATGTTCTGATACCAACCTGCCAGCGCTGCTGCCACTGCTACATCCCTGGGCACAGCAAGGGGGATGATACTGGGGAAACTGTGCAGGTCAAAACTGGTCAGTGCTGCTTGGAAATTGCCAGCTGTCTGGTTACTGGGTTGAGAAATACATGAAGATTTTAAACAAACCCTTGTTCTGTGATGCTGGAGAGGTAGGATGCAGCCTGTAGGATTGAGAAGTGAGAATTGTTATTTAGTATCATCCTTTGTGTCCTCTTGGTATTCAGAACCTATTCACCCGCTGAATTTACCTATTGAAAACTGAGGGTAAATTTGGATGTGGACACAGGGAGTAAATGAGATAGAAGGGGACAGGAGAGACCAAAGCTTTTCCTTCTTTTTAGAGAGAATAGATTGAATGTGATTTGGCCACTGCACCTTAATGGGTAATCCCCACTCTGAGCCTCAGATGAAAAGAGGAAATCTGTAATGCTAGAGATAATGCAGGAGGATTTTTGCAGACTTTTCTCAGATGTAAAGTGAGCTACTGAATAGCACAGCTTTTAAGAATAACTTTTTCTTCGAGCACAGAGCTAATTCACTGATTTAGCCGAGTTG
Organism: Tichodroma muraria; assembly: GCA_013390105.1. Lineage (NCBI taxonomy): Eukaryota > Metazoa > Chordata > Aves > Passeriformes > Sittidae > Tichodroma > Tichodroma muraria. The sequence goes on along the minus strand of WAAG01018999.1, from coordinate 182,388 downwards.
GGTAAATCTGTTTCTCGTTGCTTGCACATCCCACGCACACAGATCTTTTGTGTGTACCATTTTTTGCTTTCCTCACTTGTTCCTCATCATGCACTTTTCATACACCCTGTTTTGGCAGACTCATGCCAGCAGCATGGTCTCCATGGCACTTGGTGTCATTGACCTCAGTGGGAAGAGTCCACAGCAGCAGCAGTGAGTAAAATGTTCTCTAAACCTAAACCTAAAGTGAACCCTTCTTGTGGGAGGCTGCAGTGCAAGAGGTCAGGATTCTGTGTGCACTTGCTCCGTGGTGTGGGGTGGATGATTGGAAACCAGGAGTCAAGGTTACCTCAGTGCTGTGCTTTTCTTCTACATCAAAATAATCTCTTTGGTGACTAAGCATGGGAGATCTTGATTTTTTGACTGATCTTATTCCAAACAGGATAGTCCTGCACAAAGCCAGTGTTTGGTGCAGAGTTCTCAGGAGACAGAGAGATGGAAGAGTTCAAACAATGTCAGAAAGCAAGAGGATCTTCCCAACAAATAGGACAGGAAGAAGGGATGTAGAGGCTGTGCAGGTGGAATTCAAGATGTAGCTGGGAAAGAAAAATAGTGGAATTCCAGAGTAGGCTGTTCTTTGAGCCTGCTACTACAGTTGGTGTGGTGGAGGTTGCTGCAGTGAGTGTGTTGGCCTCTCAGGATTCCCAAAGTGCTCTGCAGGCTTCACAGCAAAAGGAAATCTGCACAGGGATTGCATCCATGGCTAGTGTGAAGTACAGCAACTGCTAAGTGCCACACAGGGACCGTCCCGATGGCAGAAAGTGAGAAGTGTCTTTTTAACTTGGAAGTGGAAGAGGCAGAACGTGATTACCAAATGGCATTTGTGTGGGACTGATGCCACAGTCCTGGGTCATGCCCTCGGCCCCAAATAAAAAATGCTCTGCCAGGAAAAATGTTTTACCTCTTCTGTAACATTCCAGGTCTGAGTCTCTTATCTCCTCTGAAAAATGGAATATCCAGAGCACAGCATGCTCCCTGCCATAACCTTTAGCTCATTACTGATTCAGGAAGTGAGTGCCAACTATTGAATCACAGGGCTGGGACCCAGCTAAAGGTTGGGATTGTGTCTACATACATGAAAGCAAGCACAACCTCTTCTTCCCAAAAGCACTAATATGTGGAAATGTAAAAGTTCTCTTCTGTGAATTCTGCAGCACTCACGTCAGGCTTGGAAGCAAACAGACAGGTAGGAAAAGGCAGCTTCCCAGTTGGGGAGAATCACATCAAGGGACTGATGGAGTTCAGGAGATGTGGGCACAAGCAAAACAGCCATTGTTTTTCTCCAGGGTGGAAGAAAATGTGTTTCTGCCAGCAAATGCGGACAAAATGTACCTGGAAGCAATTTGAAAAGCCAGGCTAACTCCCATGGCTTGCTGGCCTCCAAGATAACACTTTTACCTGTGTCCTGTATCCCACTGCAAAGGTTTCCTGCTGCTGTTTTTTCCAGCTCATGCTCAGTTTCCACAGTCTCTGCTTCCAGCAGCTTTTGAGCTAACTTTGCTCTTAAAACTTCTTGCCTTTTGTAGTTTGAGTTGTGTGATAGAGGATTGAATGCCTTGCTTCTGTAGGGAAGGGCAGTCTCTCCTTAAAGACATGCATGGACTTACATATCTCTGTGGCATGTTAAATTGAAGGATTTTGCCTCTGTTATTTGGGATTTCTCAGTTGTTAAAACATTTCAATGCTTGTCATTAGCAAAGGGACATTGGGCTGACAGAACCTGTTTTTCAGTCTCCCACATTTACTCACCTGCATCAGTTCTGCTGAGCTTAATTTTCATTATAATCCACTGGGTCACCTGTGCTCCATCAGACTGTTCTCTCTAAGGTTTTGTTTCATTAGAACTTTATTATGGAGCTAATTTTATTTTTTAAAGCCATCAAATTCAAGGCTGAGCTATGAATTTTTCTGTTAAACAGGAAGATATCCCAGGTCTGTGCTGTGATTCAGCAGATTCTATGTTCTCAGGGCTGTCACCAGATCCGTGCTGTCGAATTAAGCAGTATCCTTGACTTTCTTTCCCTTAGCTCCTCTATCTGTAAAATGGAGACAGTGCTAATCTCTCATTTGTGTGACTCCGTAAGGTTTGTCCAGCACTTCAAAGATGCCAAAGACAATAAAACTGCCAAGCTTCCTTTCACTAAAAGGATTGATGATTTACACCCAAAATGCTCATTTTTGTGCTAAAACAAGATCACCTGAAAGATACTGCGGTTGGAACCAACCCAAGGAAGGGGGGAGGAGGAAACCATCTGTTACACAACAGCAGAAATGTTTCAGGGCATTTGCCTGGGAAGCTCTGGGTGACGAGTTTGGAATATGAAGGCTTATTTGTATGGATGGAGCTAATTTTCTTGAAGTTATTCATTTTTCACTTAGGGAATTACCTAATCTTACAAGAGACTCTAGGAGGAAAGATTCATTTATTCTCTGTCTCATTCAGCCCCAGGCAAGCCTGAAGATGCTCTGCCTCTTCCAGTTCTGCTTTTTTAACTGATTCTATTAATGGAGCTTANCTGGAGAGTTCTTTTTTTGGCAGCTCTGGCTGTTTCTATGATCTTCTCCCCCTAATCTGCCACTATCTGAAGAATTCATTACATTTCAAATCAGAGGCCTTGCTGCATACATTAGCAGGTTTTAATAGACTTGCCACGACTCAAAAAGGAGGAAAAAAAGAGAGAAGATTTAAAACTCTTGTCTTGCCGAAAGCAGACAGATTGACTCAAAAATGACTCAGTCAATAAAAGATGAGTTTTGAAAAGGCTTCCCTCTGCTCAAAGGGAGCTCGTATTCCAGAGAATTAGGTTTTTCTAAGCCCACTGTCAGAAATTAATAATACATGCGGCATGTAAAATGGATTTAGCCCTCTACAGCCTTATACAAACATATCTTTGACTTGCTAAATGTGACACGACTACCAGGATTTTCCAGCCTTTATCCCAGGAGTTTGTCATCTCTCCAGAACGGTGACCTCGGAGGAATTTTTAAGCACATTAAAAAAAATTTGTTAAATGAGATTTTAATTAAGAATATGTTTCTACTTCCCTCACCCTTTTTCTCCACCCAAACCCCTGCTGTCAGAGTGCTTTATTATTATTTGTAGTCAAAATTATGCCAAAAGCTCAGGTTTATACTTTCAAGCTATCAAGTATCTTTGCTTGACTCTTTCAGTAGCCTTCCTTTGAAGAAAGATGCTGAGCCTTCTGCAGAATCTTTGATTTGGGTGTGGGTTTTTTCTGCTGCCACAAAAAGGCTCATAGGCCAATAAAATATGTCTTTCTTAGGAAAAAAGACAGGGCTTCTGTCTATTAGATCTATCCACAAGTATTCTTATGTGATTTGAGTCCTTCCCAGATGGTCCTGCTCACCTTGCTTAAGGTAACTCATATGTGCAGGTGTGAAATCACTCACCACCACTGTTTATTCCTCCATGACGCTCCCTCAGCTGATAGGAATTGAAAATGGTATTAATTTTATCCTCCTGGATGATTTGGCTTGATCCTTTATTCAAACTGGTCTTACTTAAAACAAAGAAGGTGTTGTCTTGAGCAGGTAGGTCCATGCAGTCTTCTGGATGGCTGCGGGCTGACTGCATTTGTCCATCTGTTTTCTCATTCTTCCAAACCCCACTATTTAATTATTTTAATTATTTTTTAGATGTCAGAGTTGTTGACTCAGTCTTGAAATCTTTTCCGCATTCTGTCTCTGAAAATTTTTCCTCCATCATTTTTTTTTAATTACTTATTATGAACTACCCTTTAAGCTAGCTTTGCAAAGTCACAGCATGTCCTTATCTCCTCATGGATCTGTTCTGTCCTCAGCTGAATTATTTTACGTATTGCCTGTGGGCTTGTGGAATGTCCTGTGTGAATGTGTTGCAGCAACATGAAATCTTACTCTGGACAATATCTCCTAGATGATTCAGAGAAACTTTTAAAAACATCAGTGAAGAAATGAACACACTAAAGTGCTCCATTTTGGACCATTATGTGCTCTATGGATGTTGCTTGGGCTTGAAACAAGCAGAGCTCATGATTTTTTAAATATGTTTATGGGTTCTGTGAAAAGTGTGAACTTAGAGTCGTCGACAGTATGCACCCAAAAGTGCAGCAAGAGTGTGTTTTTCTTTCCCACCATCAAACAGGAGACTTGCTCAGATTTTCTTGTGCTTCTCTGGCTCCGAAGAGATCTCTAATCATGGGTGTTGGTGTTTAAAAGAATTTCCATCAAAGTAACAAGAGGTATTTTTCACAGAGCTGAAGGTAACGAGGTGGTTCAGCACTGGCAAAAGTATTTCACTGGGTAAGAGATTTCCACTTTTATCTCCAAGGTCAGGCTTGCTTTTTTGGTTGTTGGTGGTTTGTTTTTTGGGTTTTTGAATACAAATTTGACATCCCAAGGTTACGATCCCAGGGTTACGTCTCTGGTTTCTTGGATATGTTTTCTGGTCAGAATGTGGAATTAACAGCTGCTGGAGCATCACTTAATGGGGTTTAATTCCCACTAACTCCCCTAGGCTAGGTTGGATGGGCCTCTGAGCAACCTGATCCCTGCGTGGAACAAGATGATCTTTAAGGTCCCTTGCAGTCCCAGTCATTCTGTGATTCTGTGTAAGTGGAAATGGCCTGTGTTCAAAGGACACCCAGTAGAACACCACCTTCTCCAATACTGATTTCCCTGAAGAAATTTATGTGATTGAATCTCTTGGTCTTCCTTGCACAGGCAGGGACTCTACTTACTCATTTCTGTCAAGAGCCATGAGTAATTGCCTCCTTGGAATTCCACAGGACTGCTGCTCTTTGCCCCACTTCATTCATGAACATTAGCCAAGCAAATGCTGGTTCTTGGGTTAAATTATGAGACATAATCAGGAGTTATACAACAATTCCAGGAAGAGAACACTTGGCTGTCTTGTGTTTGTCCAGTCCTTGGTGTTTAGAATTCTTGGTAAACCAAAATATACCAGACCTAGAAATCAGCTGGATTTCTGGTGCTGGAGTCATTCTTCTTCTGGGTCTTTTATTATAAATACTGAGCTTCTTCCCAGGATAAGACTCCAGGGTTAATGTCCTGTTATCTTGTGTCATAATCAGGAGCTTTTAGTTTTCTTTTGAAGATGTGCTCCTAATGTTGGTATAGAGATGAACAAAGCTGAATGGAACAAGCATGAGTTTACCTCTAGTTTTGTGTTTGTTTCTAATTAGTTAATTTTTTAATCTGTTCCATGTTCTCTTGACTTGAGAAAGTAGTTTTCCTGGTGAATATTGTGTCTCTTGAGCTTCCAGCTGCTTTGCTGGGACATAGCCACCCAATAATCTCCTTGGGAATAATTGCTAGTGTCTTTTCAGATAATTCTTGTGAAAGAAACAGTGACAAACTGCTCGCCACAGTGAGATGTTAATAACACAGAGATGCCCTTTGTTTGAAATCTGGTGAAGAAATTACCCCATGCAGTTGTTGGAAAGTCAGACTTCTGATGGTAAAAAGTGAGGAATGGATCCATTCATTTGCATATAATTCCAGGCCTTTTGTGTCGTCTTTTGTGTAAACCATACAATTTCCATCCCAGTGGGGAACGTGTGCTCGTAATACAGAGGGACAGGAACATGGGCTTGCTCTCAGCAGGAATCAGGGTTAAAGACATGTCATCTACTAAAAGGAGGAAAACATGGTCTGCAGGAACTACATTGAGAGAAACAGCTATGGAAAATTAATGAATCCAAGTTATTAGACCAGCTCAGGGGAGACCATGCCTCCTGAAGTCCCCTCTGAGTAGGCATCAGAAAAAGGGAGGAATCTGTGTCCTTCTAGGGCTGTATTGAGCTGAACTCTCCCTGCATCTGCCCTGAATCCCAACCAAGACTTACTGCATATTTTTCTTGTAATCAGAGGCTCTGTTTACCAGCCATATCCACTGCAGCTGTGTGAGGTGGACATCTTTCTCTGTGGCACTGAAATTAAACTCTTAACAACTCTTTAGACTGCAGCTGACTAGCATGTTCCCAGTGTAGGTTTCTCAGCTTTTCCATAAAGAGGTGATGTATTTTTGAAAACAAATGGCATAGGTGTCTCTGTTCTCTTGTGATCTAGAGTCAGAGAGGTCCATAAATACTTGTTTTAGCTTTTCTCTTCTTCCTTCTCTCTTTCTAGGTAGCCAGAAGGTCTCTTTAAGTAGGCAGTCGGTCCCAATGGTGAACTTTACAATTAGAGCCTTAGTGCCCATCTTCCAAAATTTCTAATAAAATTGCATGAATATTTAATACCCAATTATTAAATATTTAAAAATTGAAAACGGAACTGGCTTGGAAGTTATCACGTGATGAATAATTCAGGATCAGGAGAGGATACTTGGCATTTGGGCTGAGACAGATGTTACCTTTCCTGTCTCCGTGCCCAGAGATGATTTTGGTGTCTTTCAGCCTTGGCATGGTTTGTGGACATTGCTTGGAGACATAAAGCCTTTGCCTCTTAGCCAAGAGTACTAGCACAAGGTTAAGGGAAATAACCCTTCCTTATCCATAGTAACATTTCAGACTCCTGCAATGGAAATAAAAGCTCCAGAGGCTGGAATAACATGATTGAAAGCCTGGTTATCCAGGAGATGGCTCTGTTTCCAAACATCTTTCATGCTCCGGGGAAATAAGTTTGCTTGTCTTTACATCTGTGCCACAATCCTGCAGTTCTGTTGTTTGAAAGTCCCTTTTCCCCTCTTGCTCTGCTGCTGCTCCACGCTGAACCAGTGCTCTGTTCTGCTCCAGCATGAGCATCTTTAAAGGATTGTTTTCATAAAGTGGACACCAGACAGTGAAGTAGAACATGAAAAATATGCCAATAAAAACAGGGCAGAACCTGCTATCCCATGAGAGGAGATCTGGGGCACTCAGAAGAGTGCTCAGAGGAAACGTCTGATGTGATTCTTGAGCAGAGAGCCTTTGGGTCCTGCTGCAGGAGCACAAAGAGCAGGGAGAAGGGTTTGGGAAAGGTTTGACTAGTTGGCATCTAGAGAGCTTTCAGGCCAAGTGCAATACGTTTCCAGATCCAACACTTCAAAACACTATTAAGGGGATAAACAGGGGAGGAAGAAAGGATTGAATAGAAGGAGCAAGTGGAGGCTTTTTAGAGCTTAATTTCCTTTGGAACAAAAGCCCTAAAGCTCCACAATCTCCTGCCATTAAAAACACAAGCAAGGTGGCGTGCTGCAGGGCCTTGCCTTTCTCTGTGGCAGTGCCATTGTGTTCTCCTCCCAGCTGGCTGAAGCCTGTGCATTTTCCTGGCTGTGCCCTGCAGGCTGTGCTCAGCGCCCTCGGGGCCATTGGCTGACCTTTCTGAGCCACCCCACCTCGGGCAGGGTACAGTGTCACAAAAACGGGATTCCTGGAGATGGGAATGGGGTTATAATGACTGGGAGGAAGTCATTCTATGGGCAGAAGGGCTTGTTGACAGCCATGCTCCCAAACAGTCGGGGAGTCTGCAGGGTTTAGAGTTTGGTCTGTGCATCCCAAATCAGACCTAAAGGGTACCTGTATGATGCCCTGCCCCATCTCAGCGTCTGTCTTCCACCACAGAGCTATTTGACAGTGACTTTAGACATGGGAGGAACCTCATGAGGCATTTGTTAGTTCTATATTTTGATTGTCTGCCTGCAAAGCTACAAACCTTTTGTGTTGTGAGCACAGACCTTGCAGTGCAGGGAACAGAGAGAGATGAGAAACTGTAAGTAACATAATCTTGGACACTACCACTGAGTCAAAATAGCATTTCCATGAGTCTCAGCATCTGAACTTGACTATAAAAAGTTCCATGAGTAAGAGCAGAATGGCTTTGCTCCCGGGAAGGCTTGAAATCATCTCTTGCCAGCGGTGGAAATCTCCCGTTCACAGCTTCGGTGAGCATCATCAGCTAATAAACTGTGAAGCACTCTCTAATGCATGATTGAATATTGTCCACCCTGTGCTGTGAATTACTAAAACTCCTGCAAAAAGTCTTCACTGTGAGAGAGAACAAATAGCTATTTCTGGAGCTGTTTTTCTCATTTGGTTTAATAGCAGATGTTGGGTGCTGTTTCAGAAGTTTAAATGCATCCAGTGTTTTGGGGTAGTACTGATAGTCGTGATGTGCCAATGGAAACAAAATAATGGACAGAGTGCAGGGGAGGTGATAAGCAGGAGATAAATTAATCTATTAGATGCTTCTGCAGACCACCCTGTCTAATTAACAATGCATATTATATATGTTAATTATATAGTTCTTAGGATTAATCTTTTCATTAGACACTTGGGTGGTTTCAAAACACTCTTTTTCTTGGAAGCAACTTAGTAGAGAAGTGATTCTCCTTCATCTGACAAGTGATACAAGTTATGCCCCTGTTTTTTGCCACCTGACTTCCCCGAACTTCAGCCCATGAAAAGTCCCACTGACTTTTTTTTTGAACACCAGAACAGATTACTTGGAAAACATATAGGCTGGAAGACTTATGCCTGAGATTTGCTGGCTAGTTCTAGAAGCAGAAGTCAAGTACTTTCCTGTAAACTGAAGTGACACAGTTTATTTGTGTTTTTAAGGTGAGGCTATTTTTTGCACCCGAAGTTAATGACTTGCTGCAGCTCTGGCTGACATCACTTTGTTCTGAGAAGTGCTGTTGGGCTGTAATTGCCATATGGAAGGGAAATGTGGCTGGCAGACTTTAATCATTGTTTGGGAGGTGGAGGGAGATGTCTTCCTGCTTGGGTCACAATTTATGACCAGTGTGACCACCCTAATTTCCAAACTGTTTGTGCCATATCATGCTAATTGATGAAGCCCATCTTGGGCAATAAATTGTTCTCCTGAGGTTAATTTCTCCTGTGTCTGGGGTGTGTGTTGCCATCCCCACTGAGTTCTGTATTGCTGCAAGCAGGCTGCTCACATCATTACAGCCACAGATTTTAGCAGTACCCAGGGTCTCTTCACACAACACTGTGCTGCCTCCACTGAGAACAGCAGCAGGGGTGGCTGAGGAACTGAGCTGAGCTTCCAAAAGCCCACTTGTTTTCTGCCTGCTCCCACTCCAAAACACCTCTGCCAGCAAGGAGAAGGACAGAGAAAGCTCCAAGCAGTGCCCAGACTGGGATGCCCTGAGAGAACCTTTTGCTCAGTGGTGGTTCATTGGCCAGCTTCAGGTGTGCTTGTGAGTTTTGCAATTTGGTGTTGTAATCTCAGTCTTAGCAAAAGGGAGAAAAGAAAATCACCCTTCACTTGATCCTGACCCATGTTCTATGTGTGTGTAGGTATTGCAAGAGAGAGTTCATTTTTTTCCACGGCTTCCTCTCTTTGGTCCTCAGTGTCCTGCTGCTCTCACCTTGAAAAGTTCAACCCGAAATTTGCACTTTCTCAACCTGAAAGTTGCAGTAACTCTGCTACTTTCTGCAAGTTATCAGAGGATAATTAATTATGGATTTTATTCCAAGAAGGGGTACCTTTGTAGATATATGTGTTGTCTGAAATGGGGCCTTCAGCCAACCATCTTCAGCGAAGCTAAACATCTGGGAAAGTGGTTTTTAAGTGGAGAGTTCTTGGGCAGTGCAAGAGCTGCAGCTGGTCATGGTGGTGGAGACCTTTACTTGTGCTGTGCTGCCTTGGAAAACTCTCCCCAGAGCTGCTGGAAGGGCAAGCTGGTGGCTGGAGGAGGGGGCTGGGAGGTGCATTGAACCATATGGTACATACACGGTTTAAAAATAAACCAATGTTGACTGATCAAATAAATACCACTTAGGTTTCAAATTGAACAGCCAGTGCAGTCTGTTGAATATAAAACTGTTTTTACCTTCAAGAAAAGTTATAATTCATGGCTGTAATGTCACAAATTTCAAGTTTTGCAGAGAGCAGTGTGAGGCTGCCAGACTGTAAGGTCGAGTAGGGGTGGTGTGGGGCTGTGTGGTCCCACTCCCCCAGGGCATAAAACACGCCTATAAAATCTAGCAAAGCGAATTTTATTTCTCAAAAGCAATGGTCATAAACTTGCCTACATCAGGAAATGTTCAGCTCTTCTCCTATTAGCCTTTATTTAACACGATACAATTTATTTTTATGTTGTGCCCTTCACAGAATATCACAGAACTCTTTTCAGACACTGCTCCTCGTAAACTAAAGCTGGCAAAGAAAATTTCAGCTCAGAGTTTGAGCAGGGGAATGACTGGAAGGGTCCCAGGTGCAGAGAGACAGATGGGAAGGACAGACCTGCAATGGATGGAGTAATTCAGTATCAGCTTGGGGGTGCAGGGGGATGATTGAAGAGTGCCACTGCATGGCAGCAGCTCCTGTAGATGGGGGAGAATAAAGATAATTGTGCCCTGCTGCTTGGAACTGAGAAAACAGTGTTTCCTCTTCCCATTATGGACCTTTTGTGAATAAGGTGGTTCTGGCATCCCTTCTGAAAGCTGGAAACATAATTTAAGCAATCTCTTGTTTAAGTAAAGCAGGGCTGGTGAAAATGCAGCGTCCTCCATAGCACTGTTGGGTGGCATCTGTCTTGAGGCACCCTGGCAGGGTCAGCAGGGACAGGAATTGATGTGTAAATACTTTATCCTGTGTGTGTTGGAGTGAGTGGCCCCCAAACAAGCCACTGAGGGAAAGTAACCTTTAATGGAGAGTTAGAAAGGACTGGAGGCCTTTCTGAGAGAGATATATATTAGCTGGGATTGCAGCTGAATTAATGCAGCTACATGGCTTGTGGCATCTTTGAGGATGGGCAGAACAAATTTGTATTTTCCTGGAAAAGACTAGTGATACATTTAATTTCATGCCACTTTTGGCATGCTCAGAGTCACATTGTTTCCTCATCTTTCCCTGGGGAAAAGGCTAAGTGTGAATTTGCCTTTCTTTGGTGTAGAGACTGCTATTGTTATTGATTGACCTGACTGAACTCGGAGCAAGAGCCAAAGCTGTGGTATTTCCAGGCTGCTCTGGACAGTTTCAGATGTAAGGAGTGTCAAAGCAATGGAATAAAAAGCAGTGACATTTCCAATATGAGACCAAAAAAGCCCAACTCATATTTTATTTATTTATCCAAAATAGTTTGAATTATTCATTAAAGTCAATGTAAGTGTGTGAAAATACAAGGTGTTTTGAGAAGCAGTACCATTAGGAGGAATTAATCATTTGGCAATATTAATTTTCTAACAGATTAATGGGGTTTTTTTTTCAGTGAGGATATTTTTTGCACATCAAACTCTTCGGGACAGGCAACTTTTTGTACATATTCTTGGCCTGAATACAAAGGAGATGGGACAGTATTTCTACATATTTTCCTGTTCTCTCTGTTCTCCTTTTTTTTTTTTTTTTTTCCCCAGGCCAGTAATTACCCCCAACCAAGGCATGGCCTGCATAACCTCATGCTTATTTTCTCAGTTCTTATTTGTTTCATAAACTTGGAGATGCTTTGGCATCCCTTCTTTGGGATGAAGGGTGTTTGTGGTGTGACTTTCCCCATCCATGGCTTAGCAACTTCTCTCACCTGTGATGTGCAAGTGGAACAAGGTCAAATACGGGAACTCAAACAGGTTCTCTAAATAATGAGATTCTAGTTTTCAAATACTGTCTTTTAAAGATGTCATTAAACCCAATTCTCCAAACATTGGGAAAGATCTGAATGGATCAGTGTTCAGTTTTCTGCAGGTGGTAGATGAAAGGGGTGGACACATCAGTGCTGTCACTGGAGCCCTGCTCTGCTGCTGCACCTGACCCATCCCAAAAGGATCTCCCTCTGTTCCATGGCCTCTGTGGCTGTGCCTTAAACACTGCTCTGAAACAGCTGAGTTGCACTCTGTGCAAGTGATGACTTTTAAATCAATTCTTCCTGACTCTGCTGGAAATTTGGCGGGAATTAGCGGTATTAGGTGAGGCTTAAGAATTAACGTTTTCACAGCTTTGAATTCAGATGCAGAGCAAGCAATGAGCTGCCTTTTAGCTTAACATCTTCACTTGATTGGGGACATATTAGAAAGATTAATTACTGTCCCCAAGTCCGTGCATATGCTGCTGTCCTGCTGGCTGGGTGCAGGGAATCTGTGGTGCCAGGTCTGTACTTGGACAGACCCATGGGGCAGAGAGGTTCCATAGGTACCCTGAGAATAGACATTATTTGCCATTTTAGACACCCCAAGGTGTCTGAGGCATTGGCCTGGGGCTGGCTTGTATCAGACAGGACCTGCAGGATGCTTCTTTCCTGCAGAAGTATGGTGGAAGGGTATGAAAGATACTCTGGGACATCTCGAATGGCTTTGTTTCAGCAGTGGGATCCCATCTGACTTCTCTCAAGTCTCAGTTTACCTTCCTTTGAAGTTACTCTTCTGTGGATCCTGCTCATGGTGTGCTTTCTTGGTTGCATCAGCAGATCCCAGAGTGGAAAGCAGGGGAGCAGCCACAGTGCTGAGTGCTGTCCTGAGTTAAACCAGGAATAGCCCCGGGTTGAATGGTTCCCAGGGGATAAACACTGCGGGAGGGGGGCACCAGCTGTGCTGTAGCTGAGCTGCTGAGGGCTTCGGCTTAATTGGGCGTAAAGGAAGAGCAATCTCTGTTTTACAGTCAGGGTTCAGTGGACCTTTCACTGGGGGCAGCTGCAAACTCAGACATTCCTATCGTGTCCCTGTGCCTGCTTGGGTTTTTCCCTGCTCTGTCCCTAAGCTGAAGAAGCCCTGTGGGGCGGTTGCTAATGGAGTCACAGAAGGGATGGCAAGGCCTTATCCCACCCCTGGCTGGCGCTGGCACGTTCAGCCGCATCTGCGTTAGCGGTGCCCGAGTTGAGCACCTTGTGCCAGTGGCTGACACAAGGATCTCTAACGAGCAGAGAAGTTTTTCATGCAGATGAATTCCTCCAGCCAGGACACCAGCACTGCCGCAGGCTGTGGAAAGAGGGCCAGGAGGAGCGGCGGGGAGGCGGCAAGGGCACGCAGTCAGGGGTGAAGGCTCCCTGGTACTTCAGTTACACTGGAAAGCCCCAGATTTCTTGCATAAAAGACTGATTGTAGTCAAAGTTTTCCCTTTCTCACCCTGAGGGTAGTGGAGGGAAGCAGTTGCCATCACGTAGTTGCCATCACCTAGTTAAACAGAGGGCTGTTTAACTAGGCCAGTGCTGTTGGGTGGGGGCGAGGATGCTCCTGGTGGCCACTGGCAGGACCAAGTCTGAGAGACAAAGCAGTGGAAAAGGCACTAACTCTTCATGAATAACGAAAGCTGTTCAATGAGTTAATGAATTAGGGTGCCATCCACCTCCAAGGTTATAAAAGTTGGGAAAGGCAACCTCTGAGATGCAGTAGGAAGAGGCAGATTTACTTTTCCAAGGCTAGGCTGCATTTATTAAGGAAAAAAATATTGCTGTTGGACATGGGCAATATATTAAAGGCAGGGCTGTCTCTGACAGTGACGAAATGTTATTTACCACTGCAGTGTGGTCACTGAATTTTTTTTTATTTTCATATATAGGATTTTATCCTTAACAGTTGCACAGCTGAATGAAAACTGAGAATATCCAGGTCAGAGCCACCCATTAACTTCCCAATTTCAGAGGCTGATTACTTGATTAATCAAAGACCAGTCCCAGCTGAGATGATGCGGAAAGGGTTGTAATAATCCAGAGAAGGGTTGAGTTAATCACACACTGATGAATTGCTGTGAGTGGAAAGGTGGGTGGTCAGAAAAGAGCCTTTTTGACCTTATGAGAAGGGACTGTTTGTAAGACACGACCCTTTGGGCCATTAAGGGTGGTTTGGATATTCTCTACTTACTTTACATCCCCCTACAACTGGGGGGCTCCCTGTAAATCAGGGTTTTAATGAACCAACTGGTTTGCTCCCCTTCATAAAGCAAGATGCAGCTGGGGGATGCCCAGAGTAAAGGCAATCATTGCTTGTGCATCACCACCAGAAGCTGCTCAGGAAGGTGGAGCTGGATTAGCTGAAGGTAAGGAGCTGGCCAGCGTGATCTCTCCCTGTGTGGATGCTCTCACTCAGAAGTAAAGGGACATGTAGTTCTCTTTAACCATTAAAGAGTTCCTGTCCTTGCCTGGGGATTAAACTGAGTTGGATTAAGGCCAAAGTACTTCTGAGCAGGGGCATCCTCAGTGGCATTTAAGGCACTTTAACTTAACACACTGAATTATCCTTTTGTGATAGTGCCTAACCAAAGCAGTACAGGAGATGAGGGGTGACTGGCATTCTCCTGGTGTGCCTGCAGCTGCTCAGAGGTGAATGTCACTGGCAAGTCCATGGCCTTGCAGTTTCCATCCTACATCCTCCCTGCACTGTGCCTGGGAGGCCAATGGAAACACTTTCCAGCAAGTACTCAAGCAAAAAAATTTCCATCTCACTTGGGAAGCGATGATGTTTTAGTATGGGCTCTATAAACCCAGCCAAAAACATTCCTCATATTCCAGCAGTCACCTTGCTCTGAAGTTCCTGCTGTCCTGCTGCTGGACCTGAACTAGCCAAACTAAAGGCGTATGGGCTACAAATGCTGCAGTAATGTCTCTGATCACAGCACAAAGCCTTAAAGCTCAGAATGACAAAGAGGTATTCGACTGAGGAAGTCTGTTTGTTTGCTGTTAGAAAGAGTCAGGGTTTTTCCTAACCCTGGACTGCAGTGTTGATAAAACAGGCTGACTTGGGAGACATCTCCAGTGTATATTAAAGTAAAGCCAATCTCTGTAATTAATGGGATGATAAATCGAGGTTTAATTACTCAGAAGGCACCTTGGGTGAAAGATTCATGGTAATTGTTGTGTATCCTCTTGAAGAATTCACAGTACTGGCAGCTCCCTTTGTAGCAATAAAGCACAGGGTGAGTGGCAGGCAGTCTCCCAGGACCTCTCTGGTAGGGACTAGTCCAGTTAAGGTAGCAAATGCAAAGAAGCAGGGGTGCTCTCCAGGCTTTTTATCACAATAAATAGCCCCTTCCCAAACCTTGAGGGATTCCTAAGCAGTGTGTCAATTTGAGATCAAAGCACTTACCTCAATTCTCCTCCATTGGAGGAGATTTCCCTTGTAGGCAGCTTCCTCCTGATGCAGCCGTACGGAGGCGTCTTTCGGACCGTTTTCCCACTTTATTGCTTTGTGTAGAGGAACACCCTTCTCTTGGGTTCCGTGTAGAAAACAAGGCTGTGAATGTGGGGAAACGGATGCTATAGCTTTGAATTTTTGTAGTGTGTCGTTAAAAGACTAGCTGAGCTAAAGAGAAATCCATCCCACCAAGAAATGTCTGTTTTCCTTACTCTTCGGTTTGCTATCTTTTAGTCTGCTGGGGCCAGGAGGAGAGGCATCCAGCTTGCTTGTTTCTTTACTCTGCCTGCTTAATTCACTTTTTAATTAACCTTTTCAATTCACTCAGTTTGGCTAGCACTGTAAGTACAGCACGAGGGCTCTGTGCCGGTGACATATAAGAAAGTACCCATTTTCTTCCCTTACCCAGAGCTGAAGAAGCAAGTGGAAAGTGCAGAACTGAAAAACCAGCGCCTGAAAGAAGTTTTCCAGACCAAGATCCAGGAGTTCCGCAAGGTGTGCTACACACTCACAGGGTACCAGATCGACATCACCACGGAGAACCAGTACAGGCTCAGCTCCATCTATGCCGAGCACCAGGGGGACTGCCTGCTTTTCAAGGTAGGTCTGTGCACCCCTGGCTGCACCTGCTTCTTTGAGTTCATGGTTTTCAACGTGCCAGGGTGTATTTGCTCTTTCTCAGTGATTAGACTGGAAAATCACTGCCCCCCTGCTACATGGCAGTGTTCCTCGTGAGGGAAGTAAAGATCCTTTCTTCTCTTAAAAAGCAGGAGGTTTGACATCTGGTCTCCCACTTATATATCAAAGTCTGGAGTAAAGAGAAGAGACTATATATGCATAATACCTCAGGCATCTGGCCTGGTACTTCACCTTTTTATATTATCAGTTATATGCCGCAGTAATAAAACCTTATGTAACCATCAAGGCTCATGATTACTTCACTGTGAGATATATGCCCCTATGTTTTTCTACCATCCTCTAGCTTGTCTGCGTGTCATCATCTTGTCTTTATGTAAATTGGAATCCCTTTTGAGCAGCAACTCATCCTGGTGTGTGTGAAGTGCCATTTATGTGAACGGCACAGATGAGTAGCAATAACAGTCTGTCTTCTGTCTGTCGGGCGCTGTTGCTGGTCTGGCTGGGTGGGCTGTGAGGTTGTGGCTTGATAGAGGGGTTGTTTTTCTGCTGTGTTGCCTTCCAGCTGGCAAAGCTGAGCTGATGCATTAGAGAGCTGAGGTGTGACATTAGAAGTCACCAAAATGTTAAGTCCTGTCTTTAGATTGGTTCAAATGCCAACAGCCCAACTTTACAGGTCAGTGGGAGAACTTTCTTCTTCTCCATGGCAAACACAACAGCACTTTAAATCATACCTGCCTCCCAGTGATCCTCACCAGGGCCAGTCTCCTTTATGGAGGGGTTTGGAGGTGTTCAGTATAGGAGGGAGCTCTGTAGCAGGAAGTGGGGAAGTTCTGTTTCTGCAGACCTACAGTGTGGGGTGGCTGCGAGGTTGTTCCTCTACATAACAGGACAAATGTTTTCCTGTTCTGCAATTTTAGTGCCTCAGGAAAATAAATAAAACAATTAAAACCCAACAAATAAAGCAAGTGAGGGTGTGTATAAGACAGCACCTAGGATCTTTAGTAAAACTAGGAAAATGTCCCCGAAACAGTCATATTGCTTGGCCTTAGGAGAGTTCTGGATGACCTGAGTCACTTGACAGCAACAAAACAAAGCTAAGTGCCAGGGAAGAGAATAATTCTGCTGGCTTTAAGGTGCTGCCATTGAATCATGAAAACAGTTCTCTGTTGAGATGGTGCAGTGCTGCTCTAACACCTCCAGAGATATGTGCTCACACCTGTAGTGTTAAATATTCAATTAATGAAACTTCAGCAGACTCCTGGAGATGTCTGTTGGATACCATGGCCAGACAGGACGAGTTGCATTTTCTTCTGCAGGAGAGATGGTATGCTTGGAGAAAGTCAAGAAAACGTGAGAAAATTGTACACTGGTCACATGAATGAGAACTGGCTGGCAGCTCAGGAGCTTGTCTCTGGTAGAAGGAAACTCTCCTTGGTGAATGGCAATATAAATAACTTACATGCAGGAGAGGGGTTAGTAAAGTACAGATTTCTCTCTCTACACATTCTTCTTGCTTTCTCTTCTTCACTCGAGTGTTTATTCCCAAGGATGGAGGTGAGTGTCACCAGCTAGAGAAGATCTCACATTTTTTAGAGCCGAGGGTGGGTCATTTATCGATTCTTGGAATTCCTCAGCCTCTCTTACCTCACCACCTCTCCGGACAAGAGGAGCAGATTTGCTGATTACAACATGAACAAGAAAATTTCAGACTCTTTCTCCCTGTTCAGTAAATCGCAGACAATTCCCACTGACTGCAGCTTTGAATAGTAGTAGAATATAAACAACAAATTATTTCCTTGCTGAGTCCAGGCAGCTGGTTCTCATGTATGTATGAAAGCTTGAATCCTGACTACAGCTTCCAGCAGGGTTGTGTGTTTATGCTGTGGAATTTCTGAGCCATAGCAGACTGTGGGTGTTTGTGTGCATTTCATTAACCCAGAGAGGTCACAAAGCATGGATGCTATTTGTATTTATTCTATTCAAGCAATTTATGGAACAGGGTCTATATAATTAAACCAGAGAAGTCCCTTGGCACTTTACAAGCTTCTGTAGTTCAGCTGTAAACTTTAAAAGCATATTTCAGTGGCACTGCTGGTGGCATTTAATTTTAAGTGAGGGATGCAGTAGGAGCTCCTGTAATGTAACCCCTTCAAAGCTAAATGAAGATGAAAGATGTGCTTGGTTTTCCTGGCCAAGGTGTGCTGTTACTATAGTGGAGCTTATTATCTACCTGCTGTATGTGTCCAGCCAGTTTGCATTAATTGGGATTACAGCTCCAGTGAAAGGGTTAATCACAGTGCTGTGCTGAGAATGTCAATGACTTTGTCTATAAATGAGTACTGAATTCCAATGAAACCATACCAATATTTATTGGTGATCCCTATCAGTGCAACAGATGAGCTCATCAGCTTGAAGGACGTCCCAGTGATTTTCAGCCCCTCTGTGAGTGCGTGGGCAGAAAGGAACCTCCCAGGCTTCACAGCTCGCTCCTGTTTGTTTGCTCCTTTTTATCGTTTCAATTAAATGCTGTGGAAAGGCTTTTACAGATTCCTCACCAGGAGTTTAGATTCTGATGATTTTTTGTGGGCTGTAATGCATTTTTAGCTCCTGGGGCACTTGGCAGTTTCATGTTCCATTCCTATTGCTGCTCCGTTCGATGTGTCCAGCCATGGCGCAGACTTTCTGTTCTGTGTGATGCTTCACTGATATGTCTAGACCAGCCCACCCATCAGATATCTAGGAACTGCCTCAACTCCCTTTGTAACAAGCCATTAAAGATATCTGTTAAAACAAACATTGCTGGGGAGCCTTTGGATCAGCTTGTCTGGCTCGGAATGAGGAGGGAGCAAATCAGGCTGTCATTGCCTGGCCAGGTGTACATTGTGCTGTTTGTCCTTGTCTCTGGCTGGGTTCTGAATGGGAGTAAGGAAATGAGGTCTTTAGAAAGGCAATGACAATTGTTTCAGACAAAGAAAGTCCGTCAGTAAACAGAAAGACTGGTCAAATTTGAAGAGGAGATGATTTGGAGACACTTGTACAAATGAACAAACAGTGGAAAGAAATTAAATCACAGACTTTTTTCTTTTTGTGTGCCTAAGGACACAGTCCCAGACAAAGCATTTGAAGTCAATCAATTTAAAAGAAAAAGAGTAGAAATCCTTTTATTTGATAGACCCTATGGCTCCAAGGAACTACTGAGAGCAGGAGGCCACTGCATTTTCTAAAATGTTAAGATATCTTTGTGGACAAATAATAATATCTAGTTTTATATTAAATATGTACATTTACCAAAGTAGGGACATTCAGAGCTCTCTGCTTGGAGGTGTAAAGGCAACTCCTTACTACAGAGGTTAGGAGGAGAATTCCGCTTCATAATGCTTATTTTTTGGCTTGGGTATACAAATGATTTTGCTGCTTCTGTACTTGGCAACATTCCAAGTCCATCCTCTGGAAATGGGAATAAAGACTTGAGCGAAGAAGAGGGAGCAATCTGTTCTTGATTATTCTCACTGCTTCAGGTAAACTGTTTGCAGTTTGCAGCATGAATGTGGGGCTGGTCACTTTGGAAAGATCCTGGGCGGAACAGGTCATCAATCTGATCCTGTGTAACTGTCAGTGTTTGCAGTCTTTGCGGTGTCAGACTCCTCTACTTTCTTAGAAAGAAGTGCTCAGATTTCTTGATAATTCATGCCTAAATTATTTGGGTCTAAATTGGTTGGGAAGGAAGTTAAACCAGACAAACTCTTTCCAGTGTCACAGTGGAGTTATGTGTCTGAGCTCATAAATAATCTGTAACTATCAAACTTCAGGGCCGCCTTGAAAAGTGAACACTTGCTTCTGACGTAGGCACTGTGGGTGCAGAGGATGAGCATAAAGGCATAGAAAGGATACAGGATATTTCTTTCCTTTGAGTGGAGGAAGGGTGTGGTGGAAGGACAGACACCGCCTTGAACTGCCCGGTCCTCCTTAGCTTGCCCAAGGTTTGGGTACCTCGCTGTCCTCTTGCTTCTGTATTGACCAAGTGTGTAAAACACAACAGGGCAGCAGTGTGCACAAGGTGCAATAGTTTAATTCTCTTTTCTTCAGGAGGGAAATGAGGCTGGATTGAACAAGAATGAACTTGGAGGCTGTTTTTCAAACACAAAGTGATGCTGACAAACTGCTGGCTGAAAGGGGGAGGCGAAACTCATGTGGTTAAATGTGCAGAGAGAGGCTGGTCTGCTGAGATTCCAGCACAGTCTGAGTACCAGTCTGGCCAGAGCACATTGGTGAATGATGTACAGCTCAGAATAAGCAGGATGTTTAATGCAGGGATTACTTTTATTCTCTTGAGTGCCCTTGTTTCATCTCGAAGCTGACAGCACTGTTGGGAGCTGTGATTCTTGAGTCCACATTCTTGGCATACCTGCAGTTTCAGTTATTCATTCTCAAACCTAGCAGAGTGTCTTGGAGAAGCCTGTTCTAGCTGTTTGTTTCTTTTTGTACCTCTATCTTCTCCCATCTCCTCCTCTTCACCCTTGATGAGTCTCGAGGGCAGAAGGAAATCACAGTTTTGATGGAGAGCTATTCTTCCAGCCGGCGTCTCACACTCTTGCACACGCAATCAAAACTAACAATGGGGCTCATCGGTGGAGCAGGCCAGACAGCAAGAGATTGATTAGGGACTGTAGGCCTCTCTTAACTCCTCATTCTTGTTAATTGCAAGTTATTTCATTTTCATGTTTTGTTTTCAAATTGCCCATGTGGTTGTTGGAGGCTTGATTTTCAGCTCAGCTCGAGGGGCATGGCCATCGCTGTGTGAGCATGGTGCCTTCCTGCTGGATGATTGCTGGGATTCCTGGAAGGGTCAGCAAGCACCCATCCTGGGTAGCACTAATCAGCAGCCTCTAAAAGGAGCTGCTGAGCAATCTGTGGTGTTACAGCATCAAATCCTGTGTTTAAACTTCCCCCACATAATTTTCTTTCAGGTATCGTAGCAGCCTCTTTTGTATTAGGACCTAACTTTAATTCTTACTACTGTCTTCAAATTGCTCTTCTTATGCTTTTTTTTCTTCTTTACACAGTTTTTCTCTTACTGCATATGCTTCCCTGAACAACTGCCTATTCCCTAGTGCACATTAGGCCTTTTTCTTTTTTTGTTTTTTAATGAAGTCAGTCATCTTGAGTATACTGGAAAAATCTAGCAGAAGGTTTTCCTTTTGACTGCAGAGAATTTTTGAGCAAAAGCCTGTGCTGAAGCCTTTTTCCAACTGAACAAAGGGGATGTTCTTTGCCTCTCTTCCCCACCTGTACAGGGTGGATGATGCTCCTGCCAGTGTCACAGGACTGTTGTGAGGGTAAATGGATGGTGCTGGTGGGGGGCACAGAGCACTTTTGGGTTGGGGAATACCCTCCCCTGTTACCTGCCAGTCTGGAACAGAACCCATTTCCAGTGTGCTGCCACCACGTGCTCCTCTTCCTGCCATGCCTGCAACTCTGCCAAGGTAGACCCAGGCAGGGAGGTAATTAATGGTGATATTGGAGCATTATTCCACTGACAGAGTCTTTCCTGACTAGCAGGAGAATGGGATGGGTGAGGCTTTCTGAAAGGTCAGAGATTTGTCTTGCTTGAGGGTGCATCCTCTCTGTTGGAGTGACTGATGTGTTACCTGGTGAGGCAGACACAAAGCCTGTCACTTCACAAAAGCAGGCCTGGTTTGAGACAGGAAACATGAGGTTGGCTCTCAGATGCCACGTGAGCTTCAGGCTGTCTCTCTGCAATTCCGTTTGTTTTGCAGTCATCAGCTGCTGACCACCAAGTTGCTTTTGCTCTTTCCCTTGGCTCCTTCATTCCCCAAGGGCACGGCATTCCCCAAGGTCACGGCAGTGCCACTGCACTATTTCCAGGTTTCCCTCCCCACAGCACCCTGCCATGAGCTCGGCCTCTCTGTCTGCACTTCCTTTGGCAAAGGAGGCCACTGAAAAAAGGCAGCTTTCGAGTTATCCACACAAATTCTTCAGCTTGAAGACTGACTTCAGCCCCCCATTCACTGTCATAACTGCTGATAGCCTGATCCAGGCTGTGACAGGCATCAGCTATCCCAGCTGAAGGACCTCACCATCTTTCCTGGGCTTCTGGTGGCCTTGGCAGCATTAGATTTACAGTTGGACTCAATGATCATAAAGGTCTTTTCCAACTTAAATGATTCTCTGATTCTGCAATAACAATAAGTAACAAAATTACTGGGCTACACCTATTTTTTAATAAGTTTGCAATTTATCTCCCTCCAAGTCCCATTCATTGAAATATCTCTTATTTAATGAAACAGGAGCGACAGCTTGTGCTTTCTGGGGTGAGTCACGTGCACCATCAAGGAGCACGGGTCACTGATAAGAATTTAATTAAACCAGAGCTTCCAGGCTGGTGTGGCAACGTGTGTGGCCCTGGAGGGACATGAGGTGGGCATGGGGCAGGTCGTGCCTGTGCCCCGAACAGGAGCCTGTGACTCCATCCTTGTGTCACGGGGCAGAGCCGGGCAGCCACACGCAGCACAGAGGTGGCAGAGCAGGTCCTGGCTGCCTTACCTGCTCTAATGAAACCCTCTCCCTCTTCTGTCCCCCCCCACACACGTCCCCAGCACCCGCGTGATTGCAATTTGCTGGAGAAGAGTCGTTCCTGTCGCTGGCTGTGCCCGGTGTCCCTGTGGGAGGTCTCGGGAGAGGAGGATGTCTGTGTCTGCCTGCTGCTGTGTTTGAACAGCTTACAAAGGACTGTGTGGGCTGGTGGGAATGTGTTTACGCACATTGTGAGATGAAGACAGTGTTAAAAAAGGGATAAAGCAGAGGGGACATAAGCAAAACCTCTCCTGGCTTGCTGTTCCCATCTCTGCCGCTAAATCGCCACGTGGCTCTGCTCTAGGTCAGTCATCCTCCTGGTTTTCTCTGTCCCTCTCACTTGGTTGCAGGATATTACAATTCCTGGACTCACAGGAGTTTGAGAGGCTTTTCAGAATGTCCTGTGGTGGGGAAGCTGCATGTGAATGTGTTGGAGATGTAACCAGGGCAGACGGCTTTTTCTTGCACAGCAATGGATGCAGGAAGTTGTCCCTCAGGCACATGGTGCACCCTGAGGGACCTTGGGGCACCACTGGTGCTCTTTTCCTTTTCTGTGGGTGCCCAGCACCTCCAGCTGGCATTAAATACCTTCAAACAATTTTATTCATTTATTTGTTTGAGTCTCTGGTAGTTTCAAAAGATGTTCTACTTAGAGGTTGTGTGATCAGCACTCTTCAAGGAAGAGGCAGTGCCTTGGAGCCTGGGCAATGGGGGAATACCAAGCCTCGCTGCAGCACACATGAAATGGGTGTTTTGCAAAGCAGCTTTTGATGCACGCTTGTTACTGTCCCTGGCTGCTCTCTTGTGATTTTGCAGAACATGCAGAGCCGTGTCAGCAAGCCACAACCCGCTGGTCGCTTGCATATGGTTCTGTTCAAAGCTGCACATGAAAAGGAGCGGAAATTGCTGGAGGTTTTTATCCTCTTGCGGGGGAAAAGCCTGCAGTTTCTGGGTGCCCTGCGTCTCATCTGTCTTCCCTGGCTGCTCCACAGTCTCTGTTGTTTGCTGTCCTTGGACACAAGGAGGGGACAGGTCAGATCTTGTGCCTTGGGCACGTTCTGGGCCTCTATGCAGGTGTTGATCTGCTCCAAGGCAGCATGTTAAGACAGAGCAAGACTCTCACAGCATCATCTTCTGTGCCATCCCTGTGTGACAAATGCTGCCAGGGACTTCAGCAATCCCCGTGGACCTTTCCTCCACTTGTGATTCCACCCCTTGAAGCCTCTCTTCAACTGGCTGTGAGGAGTGGTTGGTGTTGCAGAGGGCATGCAGTGAGAGCATTGCCAAGGGACTTCAGGGTGGCTTTTGTACCACTCCTTCACCTTTTCCCTGTATGTTCCAGGAACAGGTTTGTGAGAAGACCTCTAGGAAAAGCAGTTAGTTCCAGGAAACAGCTCTGAGGTGCAGCTGGTAACATCCAGCAAAGCACCCACCAGCATGTGAGTGCCCAGGTCATGGCAGCACAGCTCAGCCTGCACAAAGGCACCAGTGGGAGTGGGTGGCAGTCACTGCCTCTCTTCTGTCTCGAGTAAGGAGTGTGTTGTTCAAATAGAAATATAATTAGGACTTATGTCTTCTTTTGGGAGTTATCACTACTACCTGTGCTTAACTGGTGCAGAAGATTTTCTAACCTTCAGGGAGTGAAGAGGATCTGTGTTTGTGTGTATAAAAATTGTTCACAAGTACGAAAACACAGCAAGAGATTCCCATGCTGGTGTGGCCCTGGAACACCTATTGCCTTCAACTGAAAAGTGTGTCTGGGCTCATATAAAGATCTTCTCCTTTATTTGTTGTGAATATGAATGCTTGTGTTGTGCCTTCATGTAGGATTTCAGTTGAAAGATTTCAGCCTAAATTCAGGGGTGATGAGGTGGTTGGCTCTTTCTCACCACGTTTGGTAGGTGAGGGGGAAGGATGGAGTGAGGGACTAGTGAGAAGCAGAGAATGGGGTGTCATGGTCCCCCTTGGCAGCCAAAGGGGCTGTCTCACTCATCAGGAGTGAGACAGAAGCCAGCATCTCAGAGCCATACATTTCCTCTGTCATCCTTGTATTTCTTCCACACTTCACAGTCTAAAAGCTCAATTCTTACATGGTTCTTAAGCATGGAGTTGGCACAGCATAAACCAGTTAATGTGCTTTCTTTCAAACTGGCTTGCCAGCTTAAGATAAGAGCTTTGTAGGCAGCTCTCCTTCATGGCATCCCAGTCTGTACTGTGTTTGGGTTTTCCCCAAGACCCTCATCTGAACAGAGGTCTTTTATTTATGAAATTACTTGTAGAAAAGCAAAAATAATAACTACTGTGAGTATACCTTCTACTTTGCTCTGAGGCATTCTACCACTGTTTGGGGGCAGCTACTGCTGGAGGGGGTTGGAAGCACATCAGGCATCCAGTTGTGGCATTTCCTGAGAATCTGCTGCACTTCACAGCATTGGGGAGTCTTCAGCATGATGTGCCATGCAGGCTCTCCAAATCATAACATGACCCATCAGTGGTGCAGTGTCAATCCATTAATATTGCTGTGTCCATGAAGCAGTGGCAGAATGCAGAAGTGCCCTGAAAATCCTCCTGGAGAGCTTTGTGCAAGGACTGACTGCTGGGATTCTGGTGGATTTCTACCTGACACGATGGAGCAACAGTGCTTGCAGCTCAGCTCTTTACATTCTGTATACTTAAGGAATTAATACTTCACACGGATACAGCTCTAATAATTTAATATTAAGGATAGTATTAAGGATTTGATAATGTATCAGCTGTCTTCATTCACATTCACGGAAATGGTAGAAAAACCTCTCCTGTTCTCACATTTGCTTCAAATAGGCAAGTCCATGAATCATTGTAACCCCACACAAAAACCATTCCTGCTGCCACATGTGAGTGTTAGTGCTATGAGCAGGTAACTTAGTACTGTTTTAGGCCTTTGTATCTAATGTATTTTCTATTTTGCCAATTGCATGAGAATGTCCTTTGAGGAAGAAGTTCCAAAAAGTATTTTATGTCAAATCTGTCTTATAAGGATTTTTAGCTAAATCACATTGTGGGGGAAGAAAGGAATTTAAGAGCTGAGGATGACCGACCTCTAGCTTTGGTAACTTCCAAGATTATCTTTTGATGGCATCTTCTGCTTCCAGAAGAAAACAAACCAGTCTGGCTGTATCGTGGAGGGAATATATCAAACTGAGGCTTGAAAATTTTAATTTGTTCCTAAGCTATTTCAGCTAAAGCAGGTAGCTGGTAACAGTAGATCTATCTCAGCCATGTTCTGGGGAGTTGTCATAAATCTAAACCTTTAAGCGAAGGGTTTGTCTGTCTTAATGGAAGGCTCTGGGGGGTGTTCCATGTGCTGGCTGTCACTTTGTGTTTCTGGGATGTATCTGACCCTGGAGAGGGAACTGTCTGCAGGTGATTTTTCTCTGAAGCAGAGAGTGGAGAGCAGCACAAGGTGGGGTTTATAATTGTGTCGGTGCCTTTGGTGCCTGCCACGTGCCATGTAGCTCTGATGAATCTGCAGCAAGGATTGCCATCAGATGTCAATTTGCTGGTCCCTGTGAAGCCTCCTGTGTGTGGGGGTGTTGAAAAGGCTCAGCTGACAGTTTCAGGGAGGCCCAGAGGTTTTGGACATGTGTGTAAACAGCTGTCTCTTGCTGTGCTGCTCAGGAGGGTGTCAGACATCTGTGCATGTCTCTGTCAGGCAGGAATCTCACCGCGTTGTCCTGGGGAAACACAGGAGTTGTCCTTGGCTTTTTGGCAGTCGCTGCAGCCTAAAGTTGTTTTTCTTCATATAATTCCATTAGAGTGATGACAGTTTCAAGTTGGAACAGAAAAAGACCTGATGAAAGGACCACTCTGTAAGTAGGGAAGATAGACAGAGTGGAAGCAGTAACTAGCAAGGTAATAGACGGTGATGGATCTATAATCTCTGAGGCTGCTGTGTGCAGTAAATTCCTAAATAGTGTCCTTTCAGCCCTAACCTATTTATTTGCAAAGTGCTAAATTTAATTTTCCTTAGTCTGCAGGAAAGCAGCATCCCAGGAATAAACGTTTAGCCCAGCCAAGAAGCTGTGCCAAAGTGCTTGTTCCAGCATTTCCATTTCCTCTTCGCTCTGCGCAGAGCGTCGGGGCTGTGCCCCCAGCACCTTAACGCTCGGGCTGGGGTGGATCCTGCTCAGGAGCCTCTTCAGAAAGGAAAATTTAATAGCTGCAGGTTCAGTAAAACCACCTGTACTCTTAAGAGCAAGATGAATAAACCTGTCCTGAGGTGGGAGGGCTGGCACATGAAAGCATGTGAGGGAGCTCATCCTGCATGTCCTGACACTCTGTCTGCCCTGTACACACAGGGCTGAGCGCTAAAGGCTCAGCTCAGAATAACTTCAAGAGTTGAACAGCACATAAAAGCCTACGTATTCAGAAATCTCCACAAAGCTGCATCTTGAGGGAGAAAAGCAGCGAGTTTTCCAAGCAGACATTGCTCTGCACATTCACCCGGCAAAGTTTCAGCAAATGTGGTGAAAAATAGGTTTCTGCGTGTTGCTTTTTGTTCCTGGTAGCACTGTGCAGGTGATATACACAGCATGTGTTCTTCTGGAGCTACCAAAGATGTTTGGTTTTTCCCCCAAAATTCAAAATTCAGTAGAGTTTTAGAAACTTTGATAAAGTATTTCAGGAGCAGCCCCACAGCGTCTGAATCCAGGAGCTGGCTTCGAGTCAGCGCTCAGTGTTCCTTCAGTTATCATAACCCCAGTGAAATGCAATGTGGGCTGTCACTAATCCTGTTGCTTCAGAGAAAATCAGATCTCAGCTTCACAGCTTTGCTATTTTCCTGCCCGAGGAGGATTTTGGCAGAGCTTCCTGTTCCTCTTTGTCCATTTCTTTTCCCCATGATGGCAGCACAAGAAGTGCTGCTTTGGCTGGTGGGCAATGTCCTGCCAGTGCTGCCCTGAGGTTCCACCATATTCCCAAGATGTTGCTTCCCAAATACTCTGATCACTTTAGCTGTCTTTATTCCACTGAGAAAAAAATCCAACTAAGCCTTGAAGCAAAATGCCCTGGAAAAGGGAAGGGGTTTTTTTGTGTATATTTGTTCTATTTTGCTATTTTTTAGCACCTTAAGAATGAAATTGGGATGTGTAAGTTTAAATCCAGCCCTTCCCTGTCCTTCTCTAATCTCAGTCTGGAGAAGGTTCTGAGCTTCTTGACTCCCTGTGCTACTCAGAGCTCTGACATCCCTCTCACATTTATTTTAAAAATAAATAAAAATGACAGTTCTGGGAGTTGAGGGTGGAGAATTATGCAGGTCTTTTGCCCACTTTTGGCTTTGACATGGAGCTGGTGGGAAGGATAGCTCTGTTGCAGGCTGGGACCTTCCTTGAGCTGATACTGAATTTGCTGTGGGAGTCTGTTTTTCTGGAATGAGGTGAAATTGCCATCCAGGGGTGGGTGTTGTGTTACCTGCCCTTTCCTCACCAGTTAACAGCTTCCTTGAGTCTTGCTCTTTCTGCTGATAGCATGGGTACAGATGAGAAAATAGATATTTTTTGTGATTTGAGATGATGTCTTTCTCCAAGAACCTTTCTCTGATATTCTTTCATTTTAAGCACAGTGTCACAGAAAATTTCATTAGCCACACCAAAAGTCTCTGAGCCTGCAATCAGCCTGTCAGTGAGTGATAGATGTACAGCATTGATTAATATTTACATTCTTTGGAGATTTTCCCTTACCCAAGGGGTCATGTGGAAAGCCATGAATACTTGAGCTTTGGAAGAACCTGGGGTTTACTCTCTGCAGTGAATACAGAATTGGTAGGGTATTAAACTGAAATGGCTTCTCCACAAAACCAGAACTTAATCAACTTAAAACCACATTTTCCTACCGTATTTTCCCCCTTGAGCCAGGTCTACAGGGAGGCTTCTCATGCAGGGGGTAAGTGGGCAGCACACCGAAGGCCTTCAGACTGCAAAGGGGCATCTCCAGCTTGTCTGAGCTGCTTTCATTACTCAGAGACTGAAATTTTAATCATTGAATTAATTTTTCAGAAACCAAAGTGCAAATCTGTACCCCCAGCGACATTAATAATGAATGCAGGGAAGAGAGACATTAGGAAAAAAGAAGGGATAGGAAATTTGGGGTTGGGGAAGGAATGTTTATGGTTTTGGGGGGTTATTAATTTGAAGAGATAAAGTATGGGTTGTATTTCTTTCTCCCTGGACCTTTGTCCTTTCTTGCCCGTGCTGTGTTCAACAGAGTCTGCTTCGTTTCTCTCCAAGGCATTTTCCCAGTACTTTTCCTTCCTGCTTCCCTTTCACCTGGATTTTCTTTCCTGGGGTAGATGGCCAACTCTGTACACACAGGGTCCCACTCCTCACCTCCAGAGCAGCCCCTGAAGCTCGGGGGGGGCTCTGGTCACGTCATGGGGAGAGAAGGAGCTGGGGCTCACCTGCTCCTCAGGTTTAAAGACAAGGTCTGAACTACAGCCACAATGCCAGAGATCTCTGCTTTGCTTTTGGCTCCTTCCTTCCTCTCTCAAAGAGCACATGGGATTTTTTTTCCCCTCCTAATTAAAAGTATTATATACCAGAAGATTAATTAGAAATGAAAGTGATTTTTTCCCCCCTCCCTTTTCTGCCAGTGGAAAAGGTTTGTGCCAGGCAACTGCCAGAGGGAGATGGGATTTCTCCCTTTAATGGATTCCAGGCAATTTGCCTCTGGACAGCTATCTTATAAATAATGAATGTTTGCACAGATTCTCCCAATTCTCTGTCAGTGCAGGTGGTCTTCACTTCTGCCATCCCAAACAGCTCTGGAAACCACAGGGTGCCCCCAGCCTCAGTCACCACACCAAAGGGGCAATTCCTCACAATTCCCCTCCCTCCTCCTTGCAGGCATCACGAAGACCCCCTATGGTTATGGATTTGTACCTTTGTTTATCTGAAATCCCATCGAGCCGTCACATCCACACTCTGGCGTTCCTCCTCCGTCGCAGCGCTGCCAGCAAAACCTCCAGCAGTGGCTGGGCACGTTTCTCCTCCTGGTCTGATGGGCTGGCATTCTCAAAAAGCCTATGGGAATGTTGCCAGCAGACAAGACTCCAGCCCAGGTGCACATTGTACGATCGCAGGGCATTTTCAAAGCCTTTGTGCTCCCTTTCCAGGGCTCTCACAGTAAGAGGATGATTCTTTGAATTGTTGTAGTAATCTTTAGCAATGAGGATTTGGTTCAATGGGTGCTCCACAGAGACCGGCCTAGAGGAGAAATCCTCTCCCAGAAGGAAAGCTATTCTTGAGTTAAAAGCACCCCAGAGTGTTTTATGCAGAGCAGGGGCTTTAGAGTGGCCGTGGTGGTGCAGGGATGAATTCCAGCCCTGAGAAGGACAACGCAGCCTGAAGGTTTCTCTTCGTACAGTGCCACTTGCCCTGTTTATTTCCTTTCAGTTCAAATGGAAGTGGTGACTGCAGGCAGATGAAGGTGAAGGTCCCCAGCTGCAGTGAGCTCCTGTGGTCAGCAGCCACCTGGTTCAGATGAAGGCTGGGGATTGCTCCAAGAACCTTTTCTGTGGCTCTAAATACAGCAGCTAATGACACCTTCCACTCAGCGGGAAGAAAACAGAATTACTAAACTTGCAATTTGGCACAGTGGGAGTGTGAGTTTGTCCTGCCAGTTTCTTGTTGCTATATATTTCCAAGACTTTTTTTTCTTTTCATATTATTATTTTTTTTCTTCTCTGAGGCAGGTGGAACCTACATCAAGGGGTTCACTTTAAGGACTCAAATTATGCGTAAGGAAGGCACAGCCCCAAAAGGAATAGACTGATGGCTGCTGCTAAGTCATCAAGCATAAAAAGGAGAATGTGCATGCTCCCTGGGAAATGCCACATGTCTTGGCCTTATGAGTAATGTGTAGTGATGTCCCATTAGGAGCCACATTCCCAGTTTGGTGTTGAAGGAGAGATATACGTTTCCATATAATTTACGTCCTTTCGACTTAAGGTTTAAGTTTGTGCTAGGCAGGCTGCACAGAGGTTCCAGGAGAACACTGTTTGAGATGGCTTCAGGGGCAAAAGAAAGAAGACAACTGGAGGCAAGGTTAGAAGTAAGTGAACGTTTCCAGTTGAGCAAGTTTCACAGTCATGCACTGTCGTAATTGAAGGTTTGCTGTTAAATGCTACAAATCTGTGCTGGAGAAGAAAACCTAGCCCCAGTTTGAGATTGCTGCAATGTGAGGTGGGAGAGCTCTTAGGGCAAGAGGTGCTGTTTGTAAAGAAATGCAGGGAGCAATAATGATAGGTTAGCAAGGCACAGTTCTTTTGGGCGCTTTGTAGAGGAGCCCATCATCTCCAGGGGCTGTGAAGGTTCATCCTGAAGATGCATGAAAACTCAGATTAATTTCTCCAGCAGTGCCTGGAATGGATCTGTCGAGCTGAGCTTGTCCTGGTGCTGTTTGGGGATTGTGGGGTGAAACAAATGAATACTGTGGAGGTAAAACTCTGCCTTTCTAGTTCCTCTTCTATACCTCTGCATGCTAAGTCTGTGTTTGAGCTGAGGGACAGACAACCATCACCAGCTCAGACTAGAGAGAAGTGCTCAAAGCTTATTTCTGCTGCCAGCCCTGGAGCACTTGGAGGAAGCAAATGCCTGGTTTCTGGAGCAGGGACTTGCTTTAATGTTCTTATCAACTGTTTTGCAGTCTTTGTTAAAAGAGGTCAAGGCTCATTCCCCTGGGTGGGGACTTCTTGAGCACAGTACTTATTATTAGGGCAGTACCATATCTTGTAATTAGGGATGTAATTCCCATCTCTGTAGAGAGCCAGCCTGTAGCCTGGGTGCCATTTAAGAGCTTCATGAGATGAATTAAGCAAGGATGGACTGAGCAATACAATGAATTTCAGCAGAGATCACTCGCCTGAAGTCCTGCAGGTGTTTCAGACAAGATATGAAAAGTAAATACCTCCCCTCATCTTCCTTCCCTTTCTTTTTTACAGTAGGCAAGGAGAATGGCATTGTTTTGGGGCCATGCAATAGTGACCTTCTGACAACTCACAGCCTGGTTGTTTGAAAGGTTACATCATTCCCTAGTCCCTGCTGGAGCAGCTGGAAGAACGTCTATTTCTTTTTCTGTCTGACACTAAAGATTTTTACCTGCAAAGGACCTATGTCTTATAAAATTGCTGTTGCAGTACATCTGAAGAGTCAGATTTGGCAGGCTTTAAAGTGTGATGTAAGAGATTCTTACTTAATTTAGCATTTTGTTAACTTTACTTTTTTTTCCTCCTTACCTACATGGGTGGCAGTGCTTGTGTTGTTCTGCAGGGAGTTCTACAGTTTATACATCTTGTATACAATAATTTACCTAAGTCCAGAATAAATCAATCAAACTTGAAAAAAAAAAAAAAAGAAGAAAGAAAAGCAATCAACTTTGGGCTTGAAATAAGGAGTAGGTGAAAGGCTGAAAGAAAAGAAGGACAAAGAAGATGAATTGTGAAGAAAAATAGAAACAAAATTGTACACAGCAGTAAGACAGAAAAAGCAAGAGAAGGCCAGACATACACGTTAATGCAATGTATTTTCCCCTGTAATTATATTCATTTGATGTAGATTTGTGCCAGGCACTTTACAGCAGTGTTAATGAGATGAAGCTGATATCCATAGCAGTTTCAAAGATAGGACTTGAAGCTGTTCTCGGTGGGCATGGCTATATTTAGCATCACAGCACACTGGATATAGGATGCCATTACAGTCTTACACAAAGGCTTCTGAAGGAAGATCTCAAAGCACATTGCATCAGTTCCTAGGCAGTATTTCCCAGATTCTATTTTCCAAAATGTTGAGAGCTACAGTTGCCAGTTGTTGCTGTGTCTGTGTTCATATTTTTGTACAGCAGGTGCCAACATGGAATTTGATCAGATGTCCACTGATGAGTCTAGTCTTGCCATCTTTGTGGAATTCTTGTTCTTCAGCTGTCTACAGGAAAGGGTTTTGCTACCATGGAGTTATCTTCAGGTGTGAGGGTCTCCACAGTGTCTCAGGGGAAGGAAACACTAATTCACCTCTCGAATGAAGCATGGTTCCTCTGCAAATTTGCATCTGCTTTCCTTGCTTTCACACATCATCCTACAGAGGGATGAGAGCTCATTGCCCTCGGCCCCCCGTAATCCTGTTAATAACCTCGCTCTAATGATGCATAGAGTGCTGAGGAGTCATGGACTGCACTTTTGATTTTTCTTCAGTGCAATTTGCACCCCTTCATCCTGAGAAACAACAGTATAGATTTTACTAGGAAAAGGGAAGAGAAGAGGATATTCCCAGGGATTACCGAAAATTTACCTTCCCATATGTATGGCTCAAAGAGGCGTAAAGCTCGTGTGCTCACAGACAGTTATGTTAGCAACAGGTAGGAAAAATGCTCAGGAATTATTCACACAGGCTCCTTGCAGGAGCTTGGAGTTTCGTGGGTTATCCACCAAGGCAGAGATGAGGTGAACAATGGGGGTTTAATTTAGGGGATGTTTTCCCTGCCTTCAGCACGTCTCTCCAGCTCCCATCTCTGTTCCCTGATTGCAGTGTAATCTCCCTCATTACTCTGTGACTGTAACCTCCTCTCCCCATTTCAGCAGTGAAGAACCAGCAGCCAATTTGTGTCCAGAATTAAGGCTGTGACCCTCTCCACTTCCCTCTGCACTAGGCAGCAGAGTGGAAGGAGGTACACAAAGGCTCTCTGTTAATTGTTAGACAAGAAGAATTTCAGACCCTGAATTGTTTGCTGAGATTTTCTGTAGTTTATTTTGCTCTGTGCAGCAAGAGTTTTCAACAAAAACAGAGGATTGGTTGCTCCTGGAGTATATTGTGCCTGCTTTTAAAGGAGGCTGAAAGGGGTGTCAGATGGGAGATAGCTGGCCACTCTCACAATGACAGTGTCATCAGTGCACTTCACCTGCTCTTTGGGGAGCAACCATCACACCTAGAGCTGTGTGTGATGCTGCTTTTGCTCTGCTGATGATGCTTCAGGTGAATTGCTTGTTAGGGAAGGCAAAACTACTTTTTTTTTTTTTTTTTTTTTTTTTTTTTTTTTTTTGTGAAAGAAGGATGGGAGTATTCCCCCAGCTGAATAAAACTGCAAGTTTGGGCCACAATTGACCCATTTGTACTCTGAAATGTACAACAGCTTTGTAGGTGGTAATGACTTCTGTCAAATTCTTTTATTTGTCACTTTGAACTATCAGATTATAGAAGAAGCACAGAGACTCCTTGTTGGTAAAAAGATAGCTTGAAGTTGCTGAATCATTACAAGCATCTTAATGCAGAAGCAACTAATCTTTTCATCCAGTGCTAGCTTTGGGCTCTGCTTTCCCTCAGGACCTGGATGTTGTAGAGAACAAGAAAATTAGTGCTAAAAAGATTATTTGGCTGTATGTGAAGTGATCCCTCATGCTCCCCACATTTCAGAAGGCTGCTGCTTGCTGTGCTGAAATGTTGCAGTATGGACAATACAGATAAGATCTGGAGGAGCACCCAAGATGCCCACAAGGACACAGAGGGCACTTCCTGATGCTTTACATTTACTAGAATATGTTGTATGTAGTGTTCAAAACCATGGGTAATTACATTTTGCAATGAAATCTATGAACATCTGTTCTTCTCCCTTTCTGTGCCAAGTCCCAACCTTTGGGAATCATGTTGTCTCCACAACAGCTAGATAGCACATTTGCCCCCTAAACTAAGTGGAGGTTGCAAGGCAGGAGAAGAAACCTCTCAGGAAAAGCATTTTTCTTTTAAAACTTCCAGGGGCAGCTGTGCAGGGAAGAGAAGAGAGAGGGAGATGTGGTGGCAGGAGCAGGAAATTGAGATCCACTGTGGTGCCCACACCAAGCAATGCCCAGTGATGAATGATATTCATGAATTAACAGCTTTGTTGGAGTTGGGTGTATGCCTGGCTGGGAGGTGCATAACTGAGTGTCTCAATCAAAAAAATAAAAAAGTTTTTCATGCCTTCTGTTTTAGCAGAAGTTTGGAAGTCTGGTGGAATCCTCTGCTGTAAATATTTATCTTCTAGCTCCCTTTGGATCCCCCCTCATTGGGAAGGCTCTTGGGTGATGGCAGAGGTCCCACAGTAACTGCAGCTTTTCTTCTCTCAGCAATGACATCACAGTAGTGATGGCTGGCATGTTGCAGGGGAGGGGGATGTACTCCATCTAGGCTAGACTTGCAAAGGGTAAATTGGAGTGAAAATAGATTAAATCTTTCCATAGTTCAATGGCAAAAGTAAATCACCCATCATTTGCCTTCTATCTCCCAGATGCATTAAAATGTGGGAAATGCTCCATCTCCAAGCCCTTCATTTCTGGACAAGCTTTATTCACTCTTTCCTCTCTGATGTTTTTATTAATTTATTCTCTAAGGCAGTTCCTGCTGTGCCAACTCCTTTGACTGCATTGTGTAGGAGATGTTGATGGGTCTTGCACAAGGAACTCTGGATTCTGAACTCAGGGTTTGATGGATATTCTACAAGTCCTCCACGTTTCTTTTTCTGCCTTTTGCTTTGGGCTTTTGCAATAGCCTTTGAAAGGGAACAGGAGAAACAAAAAATAAGGGGTTCGAAGAGCTACCAATCTTTCCTGTGCCTTTTGTCCCACATGATAAAGTCCCAAGTAAAGCAGATAAAAAGGTAAAAAGCAAGCACGACTGTACTGTGAAAGGCTTGGAATGCTGATGGTTAGTGATAGAACAGGATGTTCATGATAGGGCAAGCCCTGGTGTCTCACAGCTTGGACCTTAGGATTAAGTGATTTTAAAGACACCTCCTTTGCTGGCTCTGACCTTGTCCTTCCATTTTCAGGCTTCAGCTTTATTGCTTTCCCAAGGAACTGAGACAGTTGATTAACTCGTAACTCACTAGTTCTTGACACATTAAGCAGCAAATTTGACTCTAATTAACAGCCTTTATTAACCCAGGTTCCCCCTTCCCTCCTCCCTTTCACTCTAGAGACTCCTCAAGCCATTACAGGTTTTAAAGTAATTTCTAATTTTTTTTATCTTTTTTTTTTTTTAATCATAAGTGAATATGTGCAGACATTGGCATGCACAGCTCAGGGGGGGGACATGTGTCTGTCAAAGGAACATTTGGAAAGCAAATATGGGCATCTGGAGGGAAGCAAGGGGTTGGATTGTGGATGGAGCTGGTGGATACCGAAGAGGAAACCATGAAGGGCAGGCTTTCCTCAGCTCCCCACCTCCTGCTCTGCACAGTTGCTTCCCAGCTGACAGCAGCCAGGCTCAGCCTCAGTGATCCACCTAGGTGTGCAACCTGCCGTGAAAACGACAGGGGGCATTGCTGGAGCTCCTGGCCAAATTGGATGAGAGCTCTGCTGCTCCTCCAGAGCCTGCCTGAAAGATCTGCATGGAAATCACCCTGCAGGGATCTGAGGGAACTGAGAGAATGGGGTTTGGGAAGTTATCCCGTACCCGGTGTCCGTAGTCAGCCCATCCACACCCAGCCTTGGTGCTGATGAAGCAGCGGCTCCCTGGGGAGTTCTGTTCTGCAGTGCAGATCTGGGGTGGGATGGCATGGGTGGAGGGCTGAGAACAGCTGAGGAAGCACCTCTTCTTTCTCACTGAGGTTCTCTGTGCTTGTTTGGTCAGCAGATACAGCAGCTTGTTGGCAAGCACACAGCTAAAAAATCCAGGGATCCCCCAACTGTAATCCAGCACTGCCACTGAGTGCCCCACTCTGTCCCATTCCCCATCTGTGACCTGGGAGCAGTAATGGCTCTGCCAGTTTGCCCAGGTGTTCCAGTTCTGGTGTGCAAGTTCCTAGTGAAGTGTTAATTTTTATAGCTTGCAAGGGAGAGGGAGGTTTTTCACCCTTATTCAAACAAAGGGAGATAGTTTGTTTTCAGATTTCAAAACACATAGTGGTGTAAACCTACCTAAGAAAATACTGTGGTGTCTTTATAAAAGATGTTTTTCATAAGCTTTGGTAAATGTGTTTCACCACTATTGCTCTGAATGTATCTAATTCAGATTTGGACTTTCTGAACTCTTGATCTGCGACAGAGCCTGTGACAGTGAGCTCCAGAGGTCAATGCAGGACTTGAGAAAAGAGGGCTTTTTATATCTGTTTAAAATTGCCATTCTGTTCCTCTGGGTATCATTTCCCTAGCATCTTGCAAGAAAAGAGTAAATATCTTCATTATTCTGTGCTTTCTCAGGTTTCTCCTTAACTGCTAAACAGCTGTGTTTTTATATTTTCTGTAACTAAAGCGAGTGAACCTCTCCCAAGACAACCCACAGTGAAGATGAAGTGTTTCAGTGCTCCTAAGAGGCAGAGCAGCCAAGGTCAGCTCAATGCCCCCCAAACCAATCGTGTCATATGCAGTCTCACCACATCTCAGCTCACTCTCCTATGCAAATAGCTGAAGAATATGTTAGACAAAACTGGTCCTCAGGGAACAGCCACTGTAATCTTTCACTATGTTGAATATTGATCGTGTGTTATACCTCCTTTTTTAATTTAGTTCAGTTAGTTTCTGGATTTGTAATAGCACTTTATCCCTTGCTCTGTTGCTCAGACAGTTTTCTTGTAGCCTTCTTGGTGGTACTTTGTCACAGAGGCTTTGAAAATCCAAATAATTAAACCTAATCCTCAGGGTTTCTTTTTTCTGTTTTTTTTTCTTAAGAATTTAGGGAATTCTCCTAGATAGGAAGGGAATTTATTTATTTATTTATTAGCATAATTTTTGCCTGGGGGTTATTATTTCTCGTTTAGTTTTATTCGACACAGAAATAAGTTTTAAGGCCTCATATTCTCTGGATTGTTTTTGAAAACCTGTAGTTCAGGCTACAATATTGCTCCTTTCCTGCCTGCTGGTAGATGCATCTGATTTTAAGGCTAATTTATTTTTTAACAATTTCAATACTTCTAAGTCCTCAAATATTATCCTGCCTTGGTGGATAAGAGATGTGATATGGGAGCTTGCAGATGATTTTGTGAGTTGAGCAAACTTTCCAAGTCACAGGGAGAGCCATATGCAGAAATCACACCCAGGATGGCTTTGGCAGCCAGCAGGTAAATATGTGTCCCCATCATGGGGCACCTGTGGAATCCATCAGGGGGAGAGTGAACTCCCTTCAACCTGCCCCTTTGAAAAGGAGGATGAAACTAGGCTTCATTTTAATGTTTCAGTTTGTTGTGTTGGCAGGATTCAGTTTGAGTAGAGACAGACCAGAGGTCTTTTTTTATTTGGACTGTGTAGAAGATAAATCAGGTGCAATCCTTGCATTATGGCTCTGTGATGCTCAGAAAGAGCAGTGATAGATAGCTGTCTTTGTCACTTCTTCTCTGCCAAGAAGAATAGGAAAAATAAGGCTTCCCTTTTGCAATCCAAACAACTCCTAGTTTATGCCTTAAGATGAAGGCAAGGCTAGGAAGGAAGTTACCTTGAGGGGTTCCCTCCAGGTGTGAAACACCAGGTAGGAGGAAATCCATCAGAGATGCTTTGGTGAGTGGGTGTAGTGAGCACACAACTCCCAGGATGTGTTTTCAAAGGGTCTGTCTGAGGTTAATGCTGCACTAGATCGCCTCTTTTGTGCTAAATTAGGCTAATATTTAAACAATCTTCTTATTAATTTCTCTGATAATTCCAGTGTTTATCATCTACCAGTGACGTGTCTGAATCTCTGTGTGTTTTATTCTTGGAGTTTTTCTGGTGCAGTGGCTGGCAATGTTCCTATGCCATCATGTGTCTCAGCATAACTTCTGTGCATGTTGTTGGATTCTAGAGATGAACATAAGGATTAAGATTTCAAGAGGCCAAACAGAATAGATAATCCTCTGTTCCCCCTTCTCTTATCCTCAGTTCCTTTCTCAAGCCATTTCTAGTGAGGTTGCCTTCTCCTGTTGAGATCTTGGATGATCCTGCTTTGTTTGGACTGCTGTTTGGTTTTCTAGGCTGTCTCACTTTGTTGTCTTTTCAGTATTTCCCATCTCTTCAGGACCTGTTTGCTTCTCCATCTACTTTCTCTACCAGGTTCCACAGGTTTCCACAAAGCAGCTGCATTGCTCCAGCATCTGAGAGTAATTTAAATGGAACTGAGCTTAACAGTGATGCTGCCGGCACTCATTTTGATCCCTGCATCCAGGGACATTTTGTTATTTTCATGGTGTTCTCATCGTGACATAAATCTAAAATAATCAGTTGTAGGGCAGGAGGGGATGCCTTGCTCCACTGCACTGCTTGGGGTAGAAGATAATGCCTTCAAAGTGCAAATGTGCAGGACTATAATGTTTTATTCTCTTAATACACCATATTGGCTTCCAAAGTTAGGTAATTTCTAAGGGCTTCTAATATTTTTTTTATGAACAGCTTTAAATAGAAGTCATTAGACACTGTTGTTCAAACTTAATTAACTGTTCTCCTTACTGAATTGCAGCACAGCAAAGAGTGACGGCACTGTAGGACAGAGAAACATCTTACTAGATTTAAAAAAAAACCCAAATAAAAAAACTGGATTTAACACTTAATTAGAACACAGGACCTTTGGCAGCCCAGGTATCAGGTTTCCTTCTGGGAGATCGGGGGGGGGGGGGGGGGGGAGATGAGCGC